>JAZGTK010000782.1:19188-52724 GCA_036877625.1 Ambastaia sidthimunki
ACCACCCAAATGATTAGAACCTCACATAAAGAGACATATCCAAAGCCCTCTGATGTACTTTCATCTGTTTTAAGGGCCTGACATGATAGTTAATCCTTTTTGCCTGCCTAGTCTTTTTTCTGCACAAAGACGCCATTGTATATATGTTATGCCAATGGCTACCTACCACAAAACAACCTTTGATTAAGTGGTTTAAAGTCTGGTCCTCAATTTGCTGATTTTGACAAAGTACCGCTTATTCAGACAAAAAGAGACCACCTGACTGACATGTAAAGCGACCAGCCACAGTGCACATAGCACAATTCGTTTTTGTTGTTGTTTTAAGATGTTAAATTGCCATTGAAAAAAATATTCAAATGTTACGTAGATCTCCACAAATGGCTATATACTATTTCACACACATACGCAGTATATACAGTTCTGCTCATAGATATCTAGTTAGCTTGTTTTTAAATGCCACAAACAAAACTGCCAGTATCTTTCAGGGATTTGATGTAGCTATAACCAGTACAGCTATGGCAAACCCTGTTATTAGTTCTACCTTCAAAGCCCTTCTTGTATCATCCTGGTACCTTGTAAACATTTTACTTTTTCTCCTGGTAGTATGATAAAAATCTGTGTCATTACGGCTTTAAGTTGTGTAAAGCCAGCCAATCAGATTGGATCTGGTGATTTCTGCCAGCAGCTGTCATTTTTGCGTGCAATACACATCACACAGTCAGCGAACGGGCTGTGGGCGGTCTGTGGGCGTGGAGTCTGAGAATGAGACTAAAAACAACCTAGCCCCCACGAAAGAGCACATTCAGGCAAAGTCATAACTGCTAAACAAGAGAACTTGACCCCTGCTCACACCTCCGGTTGGTGGCCCCTACAGAGAGCAGTGATTTCTTTCTGCTCCCCGCAGTCACATGCAAGCAGAGGGCCGGAGACGGAGGGGGGCGAAAATCATCCACTATTAATTTAGCTGAACTCTGACAGGGCGAGTGGTGACAGGTTGCTGAAACTGTCTGGGCTTTTATTGGAAAAGAGGCAGTATTTCCATGACTAAGAAGCGAAATAAATTAATTGAATCAACTGGAGGCGTTGCGGGAGCATTTCATAATGTCTCTCCGCTTTGACGGAAAAGCGCGCGTTCTTCAACAGGGTTCCGCCGAGCAATTAAACCTCCACCGGCTCCAGCAAGCTGGACTCAAACAGACCGCTGTTGCCTGTTATCTGTGCTTTCTCTCCCCCTCTTATCATCAAAGAGGCTGCACTTTAGCACAGAGAGGAGGTATATCTAGTAATAAGGTAACAGCGTAAAAGCCATCCACACTATATAATGCACTTACCGAGCTCTTGACCACACTAAAGCGACCTGAATCCGACTCCATAAAACTGCGCACTATAAATCACGCCCAGCGGTCTCTTTTCTGCTAACAGCCTGATACTACATTAACCAGAATTCCACTCACTTTAAGCTACACTGTGGCCCAGATTTCAACGTGCCCATTGCAAGCGCGCAGGTCTCTGTTTGGCTCATTAGTGCCTCAGTTGTCAGCCAGGCCTCGTGCTGCAGCACACACGCGTCCCTCCCAGATAGCACTCACGGAAAGAATAATCATAACAGAGGGCGAGAAATAGAGTGGGTCTCACAGCCACAGTAATTACACTGCATTCATCTGAGGGGCTGAAAGGGAATGTGTGTGTGTGAGCGAGAGACTGAGGGAGAGAGACCATATGCAGCAGGCCCGCACAACTACACAAGAAGAACCAATCACTTTTATTGAAATACATCTCAATTTCCCTTTTTTAATACTGAGGGGTCCATTAAGAATTCACAGGAAGACACAATAAATGGGAGGGAGGGATGGTGGCACACAGCTGTCTGCGCTCTGTCTTCATTACCCAGCATCCCCCAGTGCTGCTCACCCTTTCCAGCCAACCAAATATCACCATAATGTCTCTGTTATGATAGAGCCTGCATAGATTTTGTGCATCTCACCCTTTGTTTTTCTACACACGCAACACACGCACACACGGTTACGCATCAAACCGAGAGCAGGAAATATTGAGGAAACCTATGAGCTTTAAACAAGAACAGCGGGAGATCTGACTCCACCGCTCAAGTTTCTACTGTTTTTACACATTGCAGTGTTAACACCACGCTAGGGTATTTTTGTGGGTGCAGACAGCACTGAGACCACATCGTTGTCACGCTGTAGTTATAGGCACTCGATTTAAGACTGCTTTCATGCAGGCTGGTAAGATTAACTTGCAGTAACCTGATCCTTGCTGGAAACTTTTCAAACACCAAGGTTTGTGTCTGTTTTCTCTGGCAACCCACTCACAATATAATACCCACATCTACATCATAAATCTCGCCCAGGCTCTTTGGCCTTAAACTATGCTGAGTGGTGGGATTACAGCAGATATGAATTTGCCAATTGCCAGACTTGGATGTTTCTTCACATAGTGACTTATAGCGATTTCTTAAAATGGTAGACCGGGCTGACAGGACGGTCAAGTTGTAAGTTATTGATTTAATTTTGATTTTCATTTCTTATAATTGCATCACATTTTGTGTCTACACTGGGGCCGTGTTTTGAGGTTTGTGTTGATCTTTAGTTAGAGATATTGGGAGATCTGGTGGTGTAGTGGAGTATTACATCTGTCTGAGGAAGAAGTAAATTCAAAGGGAAGATGCCCTTTAATCACATTCACTTCAGAATTTGATCACTGTTCCAGCAATGGAGGAAAAATTAGCAGATTACACAGTATCTTTCTAGAATTCATAGTTTAATAAAAGTTGAACAAACAAACAAAGCAATAATATGGAGGACCGGGGAGTGTTGTAACAAGCAATGAGTTATAGCAACATCAGTTTTACCAACTGGAAATTAGCTGAAATTAGGGCTGAAATTAATTATTGTGATTATATGATCATTGTTATATGAATCTGTAAAAATACAGTATTTTCAGCACCAAAACCAATTTCTAGGTCAGTAAATATAAATGTTGCATCTGGTTTATATCTGTTTTTGATTTGTTGATCATCCTGAAGATCATTTGAATCAGTGAGTTTTCTTATTTAATTTGATGTAAAAGATTCTGACCAGATAGGGAGGGTTGTAACAACAGTTTTGCTGCTAGACCCACAAATATTGATCAATGAGACAAAGTATTTGTGACTAACACACACACACATGTACACACACACACATTGTCTGTAATTTGTAAAAATGATGATTAATGTATTTATATATTTGTTCAATATTTGTTTGCAATTTAAGCTTACATAATGAATTTTGTTTTACCAAGTAAATTTAATTACCACAATAAATTCATGCACAAACATGAAAACTTTTAAGCTTTAGTGTTACAACTCACCAACAGTACCACATAGTATCTTGGGTACTTGACATATATTAACACAGTTATGGACTAGCAGATTTCTAAACTACTTTAATTAAAAAAATATGGCAATATTATTTCAAACTTTGAGACGTAAGGGAGCAGAAAATTCTTGGGCCTCTTCTCTATAGAAAAATATTATTATTACCAATTTTACACAGCTTCCTTTTCACTGTCATCTCCACTTAACATCTTGCAGTAGTGGACAGTGTCCTTGTATTCTCTAACCTGATCTACCTTTACTCTGACTCATTATACAGGTTCATAACATTCTGTCACAGATTCCACTCTGCCTGCATTCTGTCATCTCTCCCAATGAATGTGCAGGAAACAAAAGATTGTGTTTATGAATGTGGAACTGATGGATTCATCATCTTGCAGTGAACTGATTTCAGTCATGGTGCCTTTCAGAATCCATTACAGTCACGTGTGATGGCTGAGGCTTGTGGAAATGGGAGTCTGAAAGACAGGTGATTATTCAATGACTAGAGTAAACAAACAGCAGTAGACTCACAACCTTGTTGATGGATGTCAGATATGGTACTTTTACCTGTACAAAGGTATAAATCAATGTCCTATGAGTTTAGAGGGTAAAAAGGTGTTGTGGTTTGCCTCTGGGGATGGTGTACTGATATTGCTTGTATTGCATTGATGTTGTCTCCAACTTGAGTTTGAGTCTTACTTGGAATTCACCTATTTTACCAACTGATGTAGCTGATCTCCCAGCATCTTTACACAGCTGTGTTAAGGCTGCTCTGATTAGGCTCTGTGTTGCCTCTATTTTGTGTGTAAATATGCAGTGTTGCATAAAAGCCATGCTAAACTCTTGCAGCTCTGACCCACCTCATCTCTAGAATCAAAGGCAGCTTATAGTCTTAAATGCTATGAACCATGCAATCTACATACACAGCCTCTTCTCTATTAAACTCTATATTAATTTTTTTTTTAAAGTTAATTGTGAGGTTTGGCCAGGAGCATTGAGAGAGCATTATTTGACTAAACTATCTATGAAACAATATTGATTTATGTTTTAGCTTAAAGGTAGCGTAGGCCATTTCAGAGAGGCTAGCAACAGCAATCTAGCTTTGAAAGCATAAGATCCCACCCTCCCTTCATAGCCCTCCCCAAAGCCACACCTCCTCCAACACATTAATTCACACAAAGTTTGACAGGCAAACAGGACATACTTTCATTGCATTCGGACCGAATGAGACAAATATGTTATAGTCCTGCATCTTCCACATTAGTGGAATTATATTATATATATATTTAAACTCATGTCTTTAGACAACTTTACTTATTGATGTAGTGTTTATTCAGCGACACTATTAGGATGTAAAATAATTTTCAACCAGCATAACAAAAAATGCCTCTCCTGCCTTTAAAAGAGTGATTATAGAAAATCTGACTGATTTTCTGATTTTCTATTAAAAAAAATTCTATAATCAGTCAAAAATAAATAGTAGCTTCCCCAAAAGTATGCATATTCTCTTCAAAACTCTTAAGATGCAGTGAAGACCAGCCAGTGTTAGTGTTTTCCAGCTCTTTTTGGTAATTGCAAGTGTAGAGTAGCTCCGAATGCCTGGCACCTGTATTTAATACTGTGAATTTTGATGTGTCATGTTATGGCTAGTGAAATCACACTCAGCACAGTTGCCTTTGATGTTGAAATGTTGAGTGTTTTGCAATGAATATGAGGAAACAGCTGTTATGTTCATTCACAAACGAAATATTTGTAAATACGTTTCTCACAGTGAATCAAAATATGTTGCCCTTTATACAGCAATTGTTAATTCTTTTTCTTTTTGCCAAATGTACTCCATTAAAAGTAAAGCTCTTGTGAAACCAGTGGAGCCATTAAAGTAAAATTGAAAATCCAGGTCAATTCCAAATGGATGTTATGAACCACCATTAGTAACGTTCATAGTAGAGAAAATAATCCACTCTCTAATGTTCTCTCAAACACAAACACAGATCAGCTCAAGCTTTAAAAAGCCACTACTTCACCATACGCTGTGATGATGTCATCTACAGCAGCACATAAGCGGCGGAAAACTTCCTGCTGTCATCAGGCGAGCATGTTAGTCTTATAAACGACAATCGTCTCTCACCTTCTTCCTATAACAGAAATAAAAAGCCAATAAATTCACTCGGCGAATCACGCGCCTAATAAAGAGCCCAACTTTAAGACTGTTTACCCACCTGACTCTACACGCGGCTGCGGTTTGGCCTCTTTGTCCAGATTGCACAGGAAAATGACTTGCTAATCTGTTTACTTATTTGGAGTAATTGGGTTGGGTGCCAGTGGAGGGGATTTCCTTGACTGTTAAAAGTCTCAGTGAGTAGCCCATTCCCTGCTCCTTGGGATAATTACTCTGACTGAGCCATGGCCACAGGGCCCACGCGCAGGGCTGCTTTTTAAACTGTAAATTATGAAGGATTAGCATTTATGAATTTTAAATCAGGACTGTGGTAGGAGACACTAAAGCTGCTTAGTGATTGCAAACGGCAGCGTTTGAGCGGGCAGACAGGCGGGTAACCCTTTCTGTGCCGGGCTGAGCGCACACACGCCGAGTGTAGTCCCACTCCTGACTGCAGTCATCAGCTTTAAGTGAATGAGGGGCTGACGTCTTAACATCCAGTACATCACAGAGAAGTCTGCTGAGGGAGATGTTTGAGCCAGCCGCTGGGTGCGTCTTTCATCCCCCCCCAACGGGAGTCAAGGCTTTGCGGCTTGCTGAAGTGTCACATGAGCAGCATATCCAGTGGGTGATTATGATAATGTGGGACTTGATCCAAAATAAATTATGCATAATGGATTGATGTGACACCAAGTCATCAATTAGACGGATATCAACATTAAGAAATGTGACACAGCACAATATTTTCTATTCAGTGTAGCAGCAGTCCCAGAATTAATTTCCAAATTTTTAACTATTCTCTTTGTTCAGCTGGGCCGAACGTCATCTTTACCTGGTGTTGGCCGGCGGGCTCAAGGACAAGCAGAGCTTCTCACACCCCTCCTTAAATTTCAGCGAAAGGTGTGAGTCCATAAAGTGCCACAGCACATTATTACATAGTGTGTGGGCTGCATCTTACCACCTGCATCTCCTGCTCATATCACACATCTGGGGCTGCGCGTCCCTGACTTGCGGGCCATGACCTGAATGTGTGGTGTTAACTGGCTGGGCCGAGCAGCAGGGGGATTCACTAAGGTCTTGTTGGTCTCTCTGTGCCACACATCGTCTCCATGCTACATGACACATGAGCTGATTAACCTCCATCTCAACACCTCAGCCGCCTTCAGTACAGAGCTCAATGACATTATAGCAGCCAATGCGCTGACACTCGACACGCAGGCGGCGGTAGCATGTCAAGCAGGTAACTTTACACCGGGGAGCATCATTGTTGATGCAGAGAAAAAGTGCATGTTAACAACTTGGGTGGGTGAACAAAATATCTTTTGAAAGTTTTTTGCAGAAACATACAGTCCGTCACCCTGCAAGCTAACACGCGGTGATATATACAAAAAGGCCTTTGTCAGAAAACATCTCTCATGCTTTCACACATACAGTATCACTGTGAAAGGCTGGGTAGATATAAACTGATGAAAAAGGTGTCAAGTTAATTGTCAAAAATCAGGATGTAAAAGGTTTAAAATAAAATAAAAAATAATGAGATTTTATTTCACTTTGACTGCTTGTAACTTTTAAACAGTATTCTGCCAGTATGTTTGCAAAAGAAACATATTGTAGTGTGAAACTGTTTCCTTATGTCTAAAATTTATTTATTGCAAAAAACTTCAGCAAAAAAATCAACAGTCTTGCATAAAAAACAGAAGGATGGAAAACTAAAGCAAATCATTCAATTTGTTGTAAAGACAACAAAGTAGAATGGGAAAAATTGTCCTATTAAATCTGGTGTTTGTTCAGTTCTTCTCTAGTCTTGTTCCTTCACCAGGAAGCATAAATGGACATATCTTATTGATTTTCTTTCAGGTCGGATCATGGTGATTCCTGTGAATATGGTAGACTAATTCAGCCGCTGATGTCCGGCGGGAGAGCCGGTGTTGAAAAGCGAGACATTACGGGGTTCCACAAGCACTTCTGCAGCCTCATTACACCAAACAGAGGCCTAATTGCTTTTCCCTCCTGTCCCATATCTCGCCTCTTTCCTCCACCGCCAAATTAAATGGAAAGTTTTTTAATTATTTATCAATACTGGTCTGCCAGTGGATCAATCAGTTTGAATGGTTATCAAAAATAATAGGATCAAGCGCGCTGATGGAACGCCGTGAAACATTGATCGCGGCTTTAAGCATTTCTGTGTGTTCCTTAAGAAACCCAATTATTTTTCTTCAGGCAGGGGGAGAGTGACAGTGGCTTTGTTAATTTGGGTGTGGAGGACACAGGACGGTGATGATGCCCCAAGGGGTGACAGTTGACCTGCTGAAGGAAGGCTGACTGCAGGGTCCTGCCATTTATTGCCATGAATCAACCCCCTAGACAGTATTCAATCAGGAGAAGCCTGATCAAGGCTTGTAGTTCTGTTAGATCTGAATGTGGAAATGTGTCTGAATCAACTGAGTCAATCTGAATCAGTATGAAGAAGGTCATTAGCTACTACTATTGCTACTATTGCAATTCATTATGGATTTAGAACTTTTGCCAACTTTCTGTGTAAAAAAACAATTGGTGTCTCATGTACTGCTGGCATCCAGCCTGAAGTAAAAAAAGAAAAATCAATAAACAGAGTCTGATTATAGACTGCTTTAAATGTTTAACAGCTCAGGTATGATCCTGACTATAATTACATCCTAATTATATACATAATATTACAAATATATGAGAGAATTTTTGATGTTTTTCAATGGCTTTGTGATACACACATGACCTTTTGAAACACCCACATTCAGACAATAGACACTCCCACCCCTGTAATAACTACAGATGTCCCAATTCCATCTGAATTACTACAAGAAATCACAGATACCTTATTTATTGCAATATGAACATACTTTAAAAACAAATTCTGTTCAACAAATAGTTTTAAAGAGAAGAACTGTTCACATGACAATGAATAATTTCACTATAGCGTCATTATATAATTTCGTTATACAACTCCATATTATATCAATTCCATCTGTTGTTTTTGTGTATTATTACTCAGACACTAAAGGAAACACTCTGTCTTTACGTTGTGATTGTGTTTCGTCAAGATTAGGAAAGCGTTAATACAACAAAGAAAATCAGTGTCTGAAACTTTTCTGCTTGTTTTGCTGCCTCGCACAAAGGAAACAGTTTCAGTAAATCTGTGCTGTGTTCTATGTTGTCTGGAATTATTAGCTGGCAACACACAATGCAATTTTATTCCATACAACACATATTCAATCACTGAAGAATTCAATGTTTCATGCGTTGCGAACAAGACAAGAGATGGTCGTGGTATTTCAAATAAATTAAGTCCACAAGATGAATTTCTTTTCTCTAATATTTAGATAATAATGAAATTCACATAGGTGCTCGCTTAACATATTCATTCATCCAAGACCAGTAAGTAAACAATCAAATATTGAATTCAGAAGACAAGCTAACATAAAAGGAAAGATATGAGATTTCACTTCTTTAATCTTTTCTTTTTTTTTAACCTGGGTTCTAGTGGAATTGGATTATGGGGGGGCTGATTTGTAAGGGGAATTGAGCACCACAAAATAAATTTTCACCTATTCATATTTAAATCACACCTTGGTGCTGCAGATAATCCATTTTAAGACAGTATGAACTTAAAATGAAGGTCTAGGACCCATACATCTGAAATAAACACATTATTGTCTCCTCCACAAGCAGAGAGTGAGAGAGAGAACGCCCCATCCCAGAGGCATTCCAGGTTGTATTTATGTAAAACCCCCTAAAAATGTTGAACTGCTGAACATGCTTGATTATTTTCCAAAAGGCATAAACACTCCCATCCATATTCATTAGGAATTTGAAGCTGTTTCTCCAATCAACATGTCACATGGATTCTCAGCCAAAGCGCCTTCCAGCAGCAGCTCTGTTTAGCTGGATCAAGTAAACCTGATTTTGTTTTGAGTTTTCCTTTCCATTCAAATGTCATTCCCTATCAGTGCCTCGTCTCGTGATGGTTGCGCTTACATGCCGGTTACTGATTCATTAATCCCTTGGAATGGCTTTTTTTTTTTGTGAACACAGAGACTTAAGCCTTGAAGAAGGACAAGGTTTAGTGTGAAGATGAGCTGTGGGTGGCAGTGGTGGTGGCTGCACCAGCTTCTAATGTGAGAGAATGCTGAAAGGGGGTGGGGCGAGTGGGCAGGCGGGCATGTGGTGGGTGTGGATTCAACTCTCTCTTGAACTTGTAGTAAGTGTAAACTCAAGTCAACTGCTTGTGGGATTGCATCAGTGTGAAGGTTTATGTGTGTGGGTAGGTGTTTATTCACATACAGCAATGAAAAACTGGTGGGATGATAACAGGTAAAGTGAGACAAATGGTAAAGTGTGACACAATATTATAATTATTTATTATTTTGTGTATATTCTTTCATTACTAAAAAGCTACTACAAAAGTTTAAATTTGTTAAAAGTTTAAAAGTCCTAAATTTGTATGGGATAATATACCTATTTGGGTCATATTTGTAAACAATTGTGATGACAAATTGTCAAAATGTGTTCTGTTTTCCTGTGGTCCAATTATTGAAAAGATTAAATTTAATGCACATTAAAATTATTTTATCTTTTTTAAAATGTATACCTGCTTTTCTTTTGTTTTTAATTTGTCCAGCTTCTGTTCTTCTTGTTTTTAATTTGTCCTCTTTCTTATGGAATGGATTATTTTTGGCAGCTATAGGAAAGGAAACACTACCTTTTAGTTTGAAGGAGGCATATCCACCTGTAGGGCCTGTACGTAATGGTTAAGGTAGGCTGAAGTTCTTACTGTAACCTTTTTGAATCTATAAGCCCTGCCCATCATGTGTCTGCTGGCCTGGTGGCACATTTCCAAAATGTAGGCGGGGCTGCTAACACTTTTTATCCCTAAAGCCCACCCCTGAAATGATGCTCTCAGATCTTTCTTTAAAAGATCCCCAGGAGAAAAAATATAAATATGAATAAGACAGTTTCTCAATAAAGTTATTGTATAGAGGTATAAAATAAATGTGGATGGCATATCTGATGCAAACTGATGCAAAATGGTTGTTCATATTGAAATTTCTGACTTAGTGTTTCTGTAAATCAAAGTTTGTGACGTTGAAATCTGTTCTTAAACTCTAAGAACTGAGGTAAAAAAGTGAGATGCAATAAGTGAGATGTGTCCAAGAGAAACAATTAGGATTTTAAAGAGATCTTGTTTTTCTTCCCTGCAGAGACACATAAACCTCATCCCATCTCACAGTGCAAATAGCCCAACATACACATCACAGGAAAAGGCCATGTACTGTACATCAGCAGCATAAAGAAGGATGGAGGACAACAGTTACTTTCGTTGTAATGGCTGACCTTTCTCCAAAGCAGCACCCATGCATTTTTATGCACGGGCATAAATAGCTGAGCTACATAACAATTAGGGTAACCTTTCTGTTTGAATAAGAGGCAATTTCTCAGCACGCTGAAATTACATGAATGATGAATTATTTTTGTGTTGGAGAGCAAAGATTTGGAGAAAGGAATGAGATAAGAGGAGGAAAACGGGAAAGGGAGGAGAAGACCTTAGTTTTCTGTAAATCCCAGTTATAACGCCTTAAACATTTCAGAAAGCATAGCAGAGGTAGATATACATGATCTCTTTGCTGTTTTTTATTTTTCAGGTCTCAATGGGATTCATTAATGTGCGTCTCGGCAGCAGTCTCACTTCCACTGTACATTGCGCCGGGTTAGCGCTCATCCCCAAATTACATTTAATTGGACAATTACTCAAACTCAGAAAACCTCCCCGCAAGAAGCCAACAAGGCTGCTAATAAACACCTTGTCTTCTCAATAAAAACAAGGAAGTCATTTACCTGACCCAAGAGGCGCAATTTTTATCTGTGCTAAATTTATTTTCGAAATAATTGCGGCACGCGGCATGAGCGAGAATATTAAAAAGGCAGCAATAGGAAGGAAGAGAAATGCGGGCCGACCTCAGGCCTGCTGTGCAGCTCTCTCCCCTGGGAGAAAGGCTCATTTGTTCCCAAGATAAGAGCGTTTCACACACACACCCGTACACACGCACAACTATAATATTATTGCTGTCATGGCATAATGAAATAATTACTGGTTTGCTCGCAAAGGCGCGATTGCACACGCACACTCATCTCCAATCCTCTCTGCCCCCCCACACACACATACACACGAACAAAACTACTCTGTGTTTTTGTATGAGACTGTTAATTAAAGGCTGCTGGTGGAGAATGTCCATATTGGCCACATTATTCCTGTAGAATGAGCAGGGATTGTTAAACAGTGTACAGCGCCCCAGGACCTGCAGCTAGTTGTGAGGAACGTTCAGTTCCTAGGTGATTTACGCTGCGGTGGGAGGCATGCAAAGTTCAATATTGGATATTTGGACAAAAAGGTGACCATTTAAAGTGTTTGGCCTTACTTGGCAGTCAATTGTATCTTTGCACTGGATATCCCCTGGAATTGCTTACCTCAGTCACCACCAAACCTAACAGATACGGACACAGAAAATGGATATGGTGGCCAACTTTTTGACTTTATCTAGCAGGAAATGCATTGCCTTCAGCAAGCAATGATTTGTGCTCCACCTCTGGTATCCACTTCTGGTACCCACCTCCACCTCTTGCACCATAAGCTTAGCCAACTGAACGAAGGAGGAAGACTAACCTGGCCTGACTAGCTGTCCACTTAATTTTTATTGCAGCATCATGGATCATTTTAAATTTGTAGAGTTTTTTAAAAATGTAAAATAAGAATGGTGCACAAACGTAATTAAAAACAAAACATAAATACATTGTTTCATTGACACTGTCATTGGTATTACATCTTGCTCTTCTTTTCTCTCTGTTTGCCTTCCACCCTTCCCAGAACTCATAGGTCACAGGTCAGGCCTTTTCACATCTCTAAGTAGTAGTGAGAGGACAGGCGGATGAATAAATAATCTTATGACCTCACACATGCAGGGACAGCGGTTTAACACCTCAACTGACAAGAGTTCATCCAAATGCCACTCCCATGTGAGGGAGAGAGAGAAACTGTGGAAGAGAGAGTCCTGCCCAGGAGAGCTAGATTGTGACAAATGGTGTGGAAAAAACAACAGCAGCAGTAGACTGAGAGGGAAGACAAGAGTAAAACTCACAAATAATTAACTGGGTAAATATTGGAGAGCAGGCTAACTAATTACCTCATGTGTCTGGCTGCTCTCTCATTACTGTTCTTGTCAGCATTAACCCTTGTACTGCCGGCTGCTGCGCCTAGTATCACAGTGCACACACACAGACACAGACACACACACACACACACACACACACACACTGGATAGATGGATTAATCGGGTTGAGATGAGAGATCACTGACCAAAAGTGATGCTGACAATATCCGTAGCAGGTAATGTCTTCAAAAGCTGCCTCATTTGTAATCAAAATGGGGAGACACAGTTTGGCATAGTTAAAATGGGTGTCGTCAGTCAGAATTACATATGAATCTAGATTCATCACCTGTCTACATTCATTTTTGTCATGCCAGTCATAAATGTTAAAGAATTTTCCACAGAGCTTTGGTGTTAAACAAAACATTGCATGTACACTATCATATATTATATATAGCCCCTCTTACGTTTGGATGTGCTTTGGTAAATAATAGTGAGTGTTTCAGTAGAGGTGATATTATACAACCAACTAGATGCAGGTAAAGCAGAATGATGCTTTGGTACACACACACACACACACACACACATTTTACCAATAATCTCCAGGCCACTGGCTAATGACAGCAGCTGTGAGCCAGGCATGCACCACTTCCAAAGCTGATTCAAGTTTAACGAGCCACTCTAGAATAGTATTGATTCAAATCTGTGTCTGACAGGATACTCTCAGAATGTGTATTTAATGGGTAAGGACTTCAGATTCTCAGTAAAGCATCTTAAAGGAGAAGGCATTTAACAACAGGCTGTGTCTCATTTGTGTTGAAGGTGGCCTGCCGTCTCCAAAGAGGGTGAATGGGGGGTGGTATTCAAGACTCCATTTTCTCTCATTCTCACTCACTATTTGTCACTATTTCCATCTGTCCCTTTATTGTGTCTCATTCATTCCTGTTTTGAACAAGCTAAAATAGTGTCAATTCTACTCCACAGTTTTGTTTCCTATATGCAACTTATTTTACCTGCAAACATACTTCTATATATATGTATTATATGTGACTGTCAGCAGAGTAATTGGAAAGCATAATATAAACAGTATCCATCTGTAGTATGTATGACCGTAGGGAATTTCAATGTTTAGCTTACATTGGCAACACTGTAACCTCTTTTCAATATAGTGTTAATTGAAATGGACGTGGGCGGATGATAACGCAGCTCTCTGCACAACAGGGTCAGGTGAGGTTACTGTCATGGAAGCCTCAGTGTTATTAATTGTGAAATGAAGGACTGTGAGCTTGTGAAATTGTAATCTCTATCAAAAGCACCCTGTGGAACTTATTTATTGTCTATTTTAGCAATATCACAAAATTACAAAAATTAAAGGCATTAAACAAGACCTCAGCATATTAAACAACCAGTTGAATGCATACATAAACATACGTTAATTTATGCATGCTTATGCAAAACAGATTTGGAGGTGACAGAATTGGACAGTTCATTACACATTGTTAGAGATAGGAGTCATCAATGTGTCTGTACACAGAGAAATGTGTCTGTGGCAAAACCTGAGTAAAAAACATCTCTGTTATGTATGTAACCTCTGTTCCCTGATGGAGGGAACAAGATGTTGTGTTGATGTAGTGACACTAGGGGTTTGCTCTTGGGAGCCCCAATTACCTCTGATCTTTATATAAAAGGCCAATGAAAATTTATGAGTGGAATTTGCATGCCACTCTCCACTCTGGATATACGGGTATAAAATAAAGATGGCATGTGCTAAGCGCTATAGGGGAGCGAACACACGCAAGTGACTCTGCAAAGGCAGAAACTCCAAAGACCCAGTCGTAGCTTTTTTCCGTTTTACGGTGTAAAGCACCTCCCACTCATAGGAAGTGGGCACTTACAAAAAGTGGTGGCCTTTTTTTATAGATAATTCTTGCCTAGCATAGAAGCTGTGACAGTGTCCCCCTTCTTAAAAATAGGTGGAACAGTACAGAGACCACATCCTGCTGATGGCCAGTATCATGTGGTAGATACAACATATGGACATACCTGGAAGGTAGTACACATACGTAAAACGTCTCTCCTCTCATTGAGAGGGATATAGTAGAATCAGGGAAACCTACCACTGGACAATACAGCATACCCGTTTTGAAAAGCAAGTTTGTTATCAAACAAAAAGGAACAACAGTGACAAGTTAAGCTAGTTATAATGGCTAGTTTCGTCAGTCAGGAAAACATTGAATATGTCAGCATTTGGACAAAACAAAACTGCTTACCACATGCAATACTTAAAAATTGCAGATAAAATTAAACAAATACATTCTGCTTTTAGGACACTTAAAAGCTCCCAAGGTCTCTGTGTCACACATATGCTGATTATAAGTGTGTGGATGTGGACACTCAACACTCCCACATAGAATTATGTAGGTCATTTCCACCTAAGTGACACAATAAGGCAGTAAACACATCTCACCGCCATCATCTGAACTCTTTTCTTCCTCGCAGAAACTTCTTGATTAGCGTGCACATGACTATAACAAATGCTTTTGCAATCCGCTATGAATTTGAGTGGCTTTTCCTCTGCTCCGGACTGCCTGACAGCTTCTTAATGCTGCCACATTAAAGCGCTTTTTGCAGCATGTGTGATGCAGCTTTAACTAGGTCCTGGGGGCATTGTTAGTTATCATTGCCTGCTGCAGGAGCGGACGGCCGGGGCCCCGGTGAAAGCAATTTCAGCTTTTCCTCCCAATCAGCCCACGCTACTTGAGAGCAGAGAGCAGAGAACAAACGCAGCACGCTCACTCGTTCTCCGCTCCTCGTAGCCCGATCGTATCTGGACCCCGCTCCCGACCCACCGGGTCTGTGCAGAACGTACTTTTTCCGTTCCCCCAAAAGACACGGGACGGGTTGCCCCGGGCCTCCCGGCTCATACAGATATCCGTAAATTAGACTCTCAATGACCGATGAAACGGTTTTGCTAGTCCAGCGCTGGTGTAGGGGGCGTGAGTGCGCGTCAGAGAAAATGTTTAGGTTTGTGTAGTCAGAATAAATTGTAGACCGAACTGCGGATCTTTCAAGAAAAAGAATATCCTCTAAGAAGCTTTGGTGTTACCATTCAGCTACATAATGAGTACAGCTACACTTCAAATGTTCAAACTGCAGAGACTTTTCAGAGGAAAGGATTTTAAGTCAGTGCAGAATGAAAGAGACTTAACAAATCACATGGCAATAATGAGAACTTTTTTTAGTTTGATACATATCAGGTACTATATGAAATGTGTGACTCTACTAAAGAACGGGAGTGACAACATGGGGAGGTGATTGGAATAGCTGTAGATCAAAGTCTGTGAGATTTTGAGACACCACTCTTTCTTTCTGATTGTATCCTTTCTGGTGTTGTACTGGGAGAGCTGTGATTAATCTTTTGTCAGATGGCAGATAGTGTAGGTACACACAGATACAGCAAGCTGTCTGATGCTCTGATGAGTTATGAGGCTGTGGAGGTATTACTCTACAGATGAAGCTGTTGGCCTGTTACCCATTAAGGAGTAATTTTGACATGGTTAACTCAAACATGCATCAGAGTTGCTCTGGGGTGGGTGCAGTTTTCATACAGGGTCAAAGTCAAATCTTTTAAAATAGCCTGAGATCTGTTTTGTGGTCCTTTATGACAGAACAGGCATGTGAATGTGTTATTCAAGCTCTGTTCCAAAACCTAGTGAGCGGCCAACTGCATAAATGAGTGATCTGGAATTTCTACATAGGCAGTAACTCACATAGTACACCTCTACCTCTACAGTGCTACACTAAAATAGTGTTCCTCGTGACTGGCAATTGATTATAGTAGAATTTGATGTTAGCATGTTGCTAAGCTTAATACACTAATAAGCCCAGCAATACATTGTGCACACCAATGTTGTGTAAAATCTGTTATGTTGTACTAATAATATTGTCAGTAATGAATTAAATACATGTTTTTGTATAATCATAATTAATAAATAAATTTGCCTGCATTGGAACAACTTTAATGTCGGGAACACACCCATGATGCCTTTAAATGCTGCCTCTGCAGGGCACTCGCTGGGTTTTGGAACAGCAGCGACATCTGATTTGTGTCTGAGTGTTTGACACAAAGAATATTTGTGCAGGGCATTCCCCTTCTATTAGGCATTTTCAAATGTTGTTTCCCATTTCACACATCACAATAAGCGTTTTCCACGTTCACGTTTAACAGCCTTGTCTCAGTCAGGGAAGCAAACGGTAAGAATCATCCTCTTGTCGGCTTGTGTGCAATTTTACACAATCACCTCACCGTAAAACTTTTATCTTGGCGAACCAATTAAAGGCAGTGTAATAACCATACTGTTTGTGTCTGTGATTTTGATGCGAATTAATCTTTCCAGGTTCATGCGGGCCACGGTTACAGGTAGCGGAAGGTGATGATTAAGATAAACCGTATTGTGGTGCGTTGAGGTAAGTGACCTGCCACATGAAGCAGATAAGGCTCCAATTAATCTGCGACGAAATGTGCAAGGGTAAAATAAAGATAATTACTAAATCACCAGGCTACATAGCCACAATGGATTTTTTTTCTTCGTATTATTTCTGTGAGGGCTGAGAAATTAAATGGATTATATCGCAGCCCCTTTCAGATGGATTACAACTGCTTTTAAATAACAGCAAGAAAGCAAGTGCAATTTCATCAGTGCCTGGCAATCCGAGAAGCCACTGACAGCCTCTGCGTGATTCAAATTGAACACTATCTATTTAAATAAACCCTTGGAAATGTGGTAGTCCAGAGAATGTGCAGCACAAGTATGGGAGATGGGCTTTAATTCATTTCAGAAAATGGCCAAACAATGTATGTTCCTGTGTTTAATTGACAGAGTATTGGACTAGCAATAGAAAGGTTTGATTTCTGAGGACCACATATGCTGATTCAAACGTATACCTTGAATAGACGGTATACAGTTTTTAAATAAAAATGTTTGCCAAATGTGCAAATGTAAATTGAATGCTTGACGATCTAGTTTGCCATTTTTATGTTTTGTTTTCATTTTTTTAATTCACAAAAAAGATTCAGGGTTTGCATTAGGCAATGATTAGAACATTGTTGGAACTATTTTCCTTTCACAGATATGATAAAATGGAGCAGATTCACGATAGCAGCAGAGAGATAGAGGCGGGGGAGTGGAAAAGGGAGGTGAAAGATTATGAAAAAGGGAATCATGTTTATTTACCACGTTTGAGATTTGGAGGTGATGGTGGCAGTTAAAAACAGTAAATTGTGGATGAGTAATCAAAGGCATGTGATGGCAGATTTCATAGCTGGTTATCTGCAGGTTCTCACCACTCCTTTCCTCTGCGTGCTGAGAGATTGCAGGAAGAACCATACAGCGTGCCAAGAGCCCAAGGCTTCGGGCCCTTCCTTTAAAGCCCTGCTGGCACACAGCTCCCTATCAGAGCCAGAGCGCTGCGCTGTATGCACTCATTATGGCCTCCATTAGAGAAAACATTTTAACAGAACCCTCATGCAAACACATCACCTCACCCCCCTCAACACCCGCTTTTATACTCTTACTGCCAGTCTGCATCTAAGCCGTCACGAAAAGATGAGAAATGGGCCCACTCTTCATTTTATTTATTTATTCATTTATGTATTTATAGGAGTATTTTTCAGCCGGAGTGTTTCTGATGCTTCACATAAAAAGCTTTTACATGTCCCCGTTCTGACTTAAATGCTGTTATTGAGGTTTCCGCTCTGAAGTGCTAACAAAGAAGGGCTTGTGTGTTCATTAGCTGTTCCTCCTAATTCCTCCCAGGTTAAAGGTCGCACAAAGCCCAGGTTTCATAGTAACTCAGAATGTATGAAATAGTTTGTTACCCCAAACAATAAAAGAGGAATTCATGTTCTTTTCTCTTTCTGATTTGGAAAGAGAGATGTAGCTCAAATAATATTTGTTGTGCTTTGATATCTGCTGAAGGGTTCTTCAGATTAAATACAGCACTTTAGTAGAATCCTCATTGGGCTTTGAGCGTCACTGTCATAGCACTCAAGACAATGAGGGAACTAGTGGAAAGATGTTAAAGAGAATGCATGGCAGAAGTGTGTAAACGTTGTGCAGCGCTCATAGAGAGAGATCTTGATTGAAACAGCCCAGAGGTGCAGAGAATCATCTCATCTCTAATGATGACAACCAAAACGTTTCTTCACATTTTGCCAATTTATGAAAAGGAAAACTTTTAACTGAATAAAACTGGTGGGATTTATGCCTTAGATCTTACAGAAGCTTTACTTTTCTCCTGCTTCTTTAAAAACCAAATTGCACTTATTTATGTGAAAGCAAAAGTTTAGCATCCGTCAAGCTAGGTGCCTCAGGATAAGCCCGTGGCCATTTCTTTTAAAGCCTGTCAATGCAAACATCTTAGTGACCTCATGTAGGACTGCCAAAATGATTTGAGCTATATGGTGCGGTTCATGATCATCTCTTTGGCACACACTTGCATACTCACCCACACACTTTCTCTCTCTCACACACACTTACACAAAGATAAACCCTTTTTTTCTCTCAGGATGAGCTCTCGATGTTAGAACATGTTACAAGACCCCCTCGCCTTTCCTTCTCGTCAGTCAGACACTTGCTGTCAGCGATACACGTGTAAAGCTAACGAGCATCTGTGTAGCCTGGGTCGGCCACTCATCCCGCCCAAGGCATGCCACAGGACAACGCTAGCGAGCTGCGAGGATGCAAAAACCGCATGACACTTGCTTTTGTGTATCATATCACTTTTCAATCATCTGCATTTCATTTATCTCTCAGACGCAGAGCTGTGAGCTAACATGGAGGGAGTACAGAGGGACAGGCTGATGAAACATTGTGATTTGTGGCTCTCTGACATAGATCTTTAACGACATGCGACGCTGCGCATTGGCTTTATTGCATGCGACGAAACAAAGGGGGAGATGAATGTAAGTTGAGTTTTGAGGGTAGATGCACATTGTTGTTACCATTTTGTTTCAGAAGTGTCATCTGTATTGCTAAGGACCTGAAACGTAGCATATCATTTCATGCATTTTGTTGCATGTTCATGTTAGAATACATGATTTATATTTAAAAGGTTTCCATTGTAGAAAGTGAAATAAACAAAAGTCATCTGCACTCAGAAAGCCTGGCTTGGATTTAGCCAGTTCTTGCAGTAGGGCAAAATGCTTCAGTTCCAATAAATATTTCAGGGGTGTTCTTTATGTTTTGACTTTGCTAATGTTTTTTTCTGTTGTGCGGTTAATGCAGCATAAACTCCCACTGTTTATGTTCTGACGTTGCCTCATATTTAAAGCGAATCTAATAATGGACATTGGTTGTAATATATCCTATGATCCTGCATTATTGATATCCTCTCACAGTCAGACTGCCCTATTGAGAGGTTAAATGCAATACTTCTGTTGTCATAGAATATTTACCATCAGCTCTGTCTGTATTGATTCCTTTTATTTTTTAAATAAATAACTAGATATACTTTAAATTTTTAATGCACCAATCAGCTCGTGAGGAAGGTGGAAAAAAGGAAATTAAATGAAGTTTGAGGGTGTGGACGGATTGGGAGGACGGCGCGGGGGCGTTTGAAACTAACATTTGTCGGCAATGAGGTGAAATTGGATAATTTACTGCTTGGATGCAGAAGAGTGATGTTCCCCTTCTGCAAATTTACAAGTAAAGTACCTAATAATGCCAGGCAATTAGAAGCTGACTTCTGCTCGAAAACAGGGGCTGGAGTTGCCAGGGCGGATTAGGGGGCATTATCCAACCAATGCAGAGAGAGGGAGCGAGCGAGAGACACAGGGAACGAGAGAACTGTTGTTGAAAGGTGGCATTACACAAGCTACAAGGACAATGCCTTTAAATGCCACACTTCAACAGAAAAGAGGGATTTGCTTCTAATTAATTTCCAAAGATTTCTCCCTCTGTGGAAGGCCGTTGGCAGGAGAAGCACATATGAGCTCTTGTGTCGTGAGCAAATGTTCAACATCGTTAAAAAAAACGAGTGTCATCGCGTGTTGAGCCAACCGTACTTGGATCACTACTTCCATCTGTAGAAGAAATTACAACATTATTGAAAATCCTTCTCTAGGCGTTCAAAACATACCACCTGCTCATGACCTACATCACCAGATAGGAGGATTATGAGAAATGTTTCTCAAGGACAGTATTTGAGGAGCAAATTTAATTCATCATATTTTAACCCACTGGTGATTTTAAGTTTTAGCTGTTTACACATACATGTATTCACAGCCAGTTTAGAGATGTGTTCAATCCTAAGATTTTCTAATTATTTTGCCTGATAAAAAAGTCATAGGGCTGCTCCTACCACCTCACACAAAACCCCAGTACCACTATACCAATAACATATTGTTATATGTGATTTTTTTCTTTCATTCTGTCGCTTCATGGCTCTTAACAGACAAGCACACACCCATTTTCTCTATCTACACACAAATACACACACATGCTACCCTCTTGGCAGTTTATCTGAGTGCCATCTGATGGGGTTGTTTTAATGGAGAGGAGGACTGTGGTTCTGGATGACAGCTTTTAATTACACACACACGCACACGCAGACAAATGCACACAGTCTAGTCTCACAAGAATGTCCGGGTTCAGTTTTCCTGTCAGCCAATAGAAAGGTAGATAAAGCCACAAAGATAAAAGGTGTGCAACATGATTATGTACTTGAGAAATGTGAATGGGCAGCACTGATGTGGCACTCTGTATGACCATCAGACCAACCCACGACACACATATACCCACATGTTTGTTGCTTTCCATTTACTTCTGTTGTTTTTATACTGAGACAATTATATTTTTCATCCGTCCAAACCCTCACACAACCTTTTAGCACTTTTTATTATTATTGTGACATTATTTAGTATGTTTATTAACCCGTTTTCCTTGTGGGAAATGTTGGCTGGTCCCCATAACATAGTTGATTTTAGATTTTACTACCCTTGTGGACACATACACAAATATGAAGATGTTCTCTCTGTGGACTTCATACAGAGCCACTACAAGCACACTCATCTCATGGAAAAAAAAGAGGTCGGCAAAGCAAACAGAGATTAATTAGTCCCAGCACGATACTGTAGACAATTAACTGCATTAAATGTGAAAACAAGAGAGAGGTCCTGACTTGAGGAGTTTCATTATGGCAGGCATGAGGAACCAATCCCAGAGAAGAAGAAGAAGGTCAGGAGTGGTGGTAGAAGAATGATGAAGCTTCAGTGATAATATGGCAGCTGCTGTGAATGTGCAAATCTGAGAAGAGGTTGGACCAGCAACTTCTGAGCCTTGACTGTTATTGGAGGAAACATGAATTTGGACTTTAATAATAAGTGCAAAGCAGTTATCAGCCTTATGAATCATAAAATAAATTGACCTCTTGATTTCTGTCCCAAAGCAAGTGTCTCCATTACTGATTTCATGTTGGCCATGGAAGATGCATCTACTTGCCATAAGAAAAAAAAAAAAAAGATTAATCATAGTGCCTTTTTAAGTTTGGTTTGGTCCCATTTTCAGCACGACGCATTGCCTAAATATTTTGTTTTATGCCAGTAGGGTTTTAAATGGGCCAGCTTTAAAATTAATAAGCCAGTTCTCTCCAGTTCGATTAGAAACAACATTATGTAAAACATATTTTTTACCCCAAAAGAGATTAGAGAAAATAACAAGGAATTAGACTTACAACTCAAATGTACTTTTGTAACAAACTTCAAGTACTTTTACTAGTACTTTTACTTTTCCTAGCACTTCTTTATAACACTGGCTTTGTTCAGGTTTTCCAGGATCAACATTCTGTGACCATCTCTTGTCATAAAGGGTTCCATGTGCACCACCTGATCATTAAACCATTGAAATCACTTTCCTACTACGATACATGCCACTGACTCTGTGGGAATGTACAGCCCTACACATCTGAAATAAACAGAGACGCAGCCAAAGTCATTGGCAGAGTCTCTCTCGCGCCTGCGGAGCATGCAGCGCATCTTCTGCGCCGGCTCTTTTCTCGTTATTCCGCAGTCGCAGCCTGGTGCTCCGGAGATACATTGAGGTCTTTGCGGCTGAATCGGCAGAGTTAGTGCAGTGTGAACAGTAACATCCAGGACAAATTACACAGCACTAGGAACGGGGCCCTCTCCACCACTGAGCCATGGTGGCATCACAGGGGCGGAAAATGACAATTTCCTGTAAAGGTCATACAAGACTCTCGTGCCCACCGATTCAAGCTCACAGCCAATCTGACAATCTTAATTTAAATCATGCCATCCCTTCCCCCACCAAAAAAATCATTTTCATCTCCCCGTGTCAGAACAGCAGGCTGACCTTCAGCATTTCAGAACATTTACCAGGTTTTAGCTTAATGCTAATCAGAAGGATTCATTAGCACATTTCTCACAATCAGGCTCTGGGTGGAATTCAAGTTTTGATATATAATATGCAGTGATTGTATGTAATGTGACTGGGTCTTTTTTAAGGATTTTGTAAGGACAGATTTAGCTAATTCCAGTGAAGAAAATTGACCTCTCATTTGTTGATGTGATCATGCATGCTAATGATAACAAGTCTGTCTGTTTTCTGAGGCGCTGCTACATTTGAGATACTTTTAATTTTTGCATGGTCATAACAGCACAATGATATTTTACCATAAAAGATCTAATTGTATGAAATGGAGAGAATAATATGCCCTGGTGCCAATAGAATAGCCATAAAATCTGCAGATTTCACATTATATTGCATCTAAAGTTTCTGGTCATTGTAGCATGAAGAGACGATCACCAAATAATGGTGTAATAAAGTGAGGCTCCTGTAGGAGATAATAGGCTTTTCATCTGAACAGCATCTGTATAGCCACTGTGTGGTGCTGCTCTGTGGTACAGCCTGCGACACCAACACACACTGATACCTGAACCCAGTGCATATGTGTGTGTGTGTGTGTGTACTGGTATTCACTACATTGTGGGGACCAAATATCCCTGCAAGTATAGTAATACCAGTGCATTTTGAGGTCTTTATAAATCATACAGAATGATCCTTAGATTTGAGATTTGAAAATCTAAAACTGCAGAAAAGTCTCTTTGAGTGTTAGGCTTATGGGTAGGGTTAGGCATAGGATAAAGAATACAGTTTGTACAGTATAGAAGCACTGCATCTATAGAATGTCCCCATAAAACATAAAAAACCTGTGAAAGTGTGTTCTTGTTTTTGACATTTGGTCCCTTGTTTTGTTAGGGACCAAATGTCCCTAAAAGGATAGTAAAAGTCACACACATCTACACCAGCCAGCGGTCCCCACAAGGGAAATCGTGCTTATTTAAAAAATGTACATTTCTGTGAGTGCAAGGCTTAGGGGAAAGGTGAGGGTTAGGGGATAGAATATACAGTTTATACAGTATAAAAATCATTGTGTAAAAATAGTGATACAAAATATCATTAGCATGGAATAAAACAAATGAAACAAACCTGTCTGTGTGTGTTTTTTCTAACAGAAAAGCTTGTCTAAAAAACGTAAACAGACAATTGCACCTGCAGCCGGTATCTGATATGATCCACGTCTGTGCAATGAGTCACAGCTCCCAATGAAATTCAAATATGGACCGGTGATTCTGGCCATGTTTGCACCCGAGACTGTCGCCTGGGGGAGTTTTGCTGGGAGAGATATAGTAACCCACTCTCTTTTTGCAACACAGCCCGGTGCCCAGATTAATTGGGGAGATAGGCATATGCACTCGCTCATCAGTGATTGTGCGAGCGGGCTGCAGTTTGTACGGATGATGCTTTTGAGAGAGGCAATCATGGCTTTGGTAAATGAAGACGTGCTGACAAGCCCTTGTTGCGGCATAATGACTCCTGTTGCCTCTATAAACCCACATCATATATCTTCTCCCCCCTCCTTCCTACGAGCAATCAGAGGCAGGGCTGCATGTACCATCCTCCTGATACAACACCTCAGCCTACTGCCCCAATACACCACAAATGGAACACAGGCAGAAATAAAGGAAGGATTTCACAACATGACCAATATGTCTAATGCATTTAGGCTATTTCAAAATATATTTGCTAAAAGTTCTACTCGTTTACATTTATTTTACCATTATGCTTCTCAAGTACATTTACAGTATTTTGAGGAAGTTTAGAAAACAAGACAAGAGATCATCAAACTGTGATTTTTTTTTTTTTTCACATTAAAACCATGTTGTGCAGGTTTTTGTGGCTAAAAGAAAATTAGACAGGGTCATAATAGACCATTACATGTAATTCAATGTCCTTTTGACAGCAGCTGCTTCTTTGCATCCTGCTGTGGTTCAAGTTTATTTTTTATTTCATTCATGTTTAAAACATGTTTGGCTGTGGTTGTCTCTTTCTCATTGGCTCCTCTGAGTTCAGCAGCACTTTCTCCAAACCTTCAGCCAGAGGTTTAAACTTGTCAGCTCCCCCGAAGGTCACCTGTGCTCTCAAGGCTGTTTAGGAAGGTCAGCCAGTAATGAGCTGCAACTACTTTATTTGCCGCGCGGAAGCTTGGAGGGATTAATTGTCCCCGGTCTGTCTCATCTGCCATCGGAGGCCCCTTTGTCAAAATGATCCATGGCTCTTGTCCCTCAGGCCCCTACTTTCATTATTAAGGTGCTCTCGGATCGATCTGACCATTTTTAACATTGTGCCCTGTAACTTTTATCAATCCTTATTATCTAATGACCAATACTGCTCCTATCTGCAACAGTGGAGAAGCTTATGCATTTTTAATTGGACCTGATTGTTGCATTAACAGCTGAATATGCAGATGGCCTCCCTTTCTCGGGCCAGAGCCAATAGTAAGTGAAAGTTCTAATTTAAAAGACCACAGAGATCAATACAGGGGGCGTTTGTGGAAGTGTGAAGCTGCTCCGTTCAGAGCAGGATGGCGAGCATTCTCCCCATGCGCCGTTCTTTGGCAAAAATGTATGCGTATGTACCAGGAATGACCTTTGAAGGCAAAAATTTAATAGTTAAGGGATTTAAAAGTTAAGTTTTTAAGACTGCATCAGACAGTTGTCCGACTGGAGCTTTTCAAAAGGGGAACGACGTGTCACGCGGAGCCGCACTGTCAGAAAATATTTTATGGGCAAACGGCACGCAAAGCACTAATTTAAAGCCTGAATCCCTCTCATCGTGACACAACAAAGAGGAAGGTTGACAAACAGCTGGCAAGTGGGCAATTACTAGTGACAGAATACATTTTGAGGCTGCATTAGGCAAATTCATTTGACAGTTGCTCAATACGATTCTATAACATGACTGGATTATATGGTGCAAGCTCCAGCAGATGCTGCAAAGTGCATGAAAGTATTTTTAATAATGCATCTTTAAATCACAGCGAATGGAATTGGCGGAGCAGTAGCTGCGGCGCCTCAGGATCTGAGCTATCATCAGGACAATTGGAGAAATGACTCAGTTCCTTTGTAACAATAGGTCATTTCTTAGATCAGAAACTTCGCATAACTATTAAATGTGAAGAAGCATTAGATAAGCATTAGAGCAATTTTTCTACTCTGTATTGGGAGACTTCAGCCAAGTTCTCCTTTTTCATCTGCATAATCCTCTTCCCATGTTCTCTTAGCAGTTTTCTTATTTTACAAGGCCTACATGTAAGCTCAACATACAGATTTGAGGGGACAATGAGATCATATGATATTGGCTGCTCACATGCAAACTGTCATTCAATGAGATTTGCTCAACTAAAACACCTGAGTACTCTTCCTCCCACCCCCATTCCCTGCACAAATCTGCCATAATCCAACCCCCTCCCCAACCCCACGCTCTCTTTCTCACTTGCAAATACACAGAAGCTCAAAATGAGACTAATTTGTAAAGGGGTCCAAGGCTATGTTGGCCAGCAACACGTTTCTAATTATCGTTCCGGCTCTTGAGTGATTACTCACTCTCTCTTGGCTTGCTGAAGTGTGTGTGGCTGAAAAATAGATGAGATCTTTGTCACTCAAATCACTATATGTTTTTAAGTGCTTTGGATGGGCCCATCATGCATTATGGAGCGCAGTGGAGGGACTAAGAGACCATTAACCACTTTCTTAGCTTCTTCGTTGCTTCTATGACTTTTTAAGGGTCTCTGGTACTGTGGCAGGCGCGGAAGACACATGGCCATAGCTGATTTAATATAGATTTATGTTTAATGTAAAGTTTAGCCTAATTAGTCTGAGAGATACTACTGGGATAAAGCATCATTCTACACGGGCTGAGACAGCTAATACCACCCATCTGTGATGCTGAGGAGGAGCTTTTGCTGGAGTTTACAAGATTAGGCTAGTCAGCTTTGCTTTGATATTAGCTGCTGTTTTCTTTAGATTGCAGATCTACCGTCCTTGTGTGAAGGCAGAGAGATACGATTCAAAGAGTGCTATTGTACCACAACATACTCTGGCAGGCTAGAACTCTAATAAAAGATACTATTTTGACAAAAGGGTCTCCTAAGTCATGTAATTCCAGAACTTGATGACTAAACTTTAATCTTCAAATATTGTGATAGTTCTTTCACCCTCACTGAGACACAATGATAACCTTGATAATCTGTTAAATTGGAAATATTTAAAAACCAAGTCTTGATCCCCTGTTTCCACAGCCACAGTAATTGTGTCCAAACACATCACGCATATACTGACCATAAATGAACATGGTAAGAGGATTGTAATCATTTGACAACAGTTTCTCATCCCATCTTCAGCAGGAGTTTAATCACAAAGTACAGCCTGTATTTTATAAGCAAAAAAGTAATTCATGTTAATTTTAAAGTATTGTTAATACAGAGTGTGTATAATAATCCTGACTGCAAGTGTTGTCCAGGATTAGTGTCCAAACACCCAGTACACCCTCATTAGATGAATTATGTGGTTTTTCTGTGGATGTGTGTGTGGTGTATCTGATTTCCCCTAAGGGCGCTGGCAGAGGCTACAGTACAGTTAGAGAGACTTGGCAGGTTCCTATCTGCTCAGGGTCATCCATTATTGAAGGCTTGATGGGGAATAAGTCTGGCTTCATGGGCTATGAGAGCAGCGCCCTGTGCCTGAAGCTTCTGGAGTTGTTCTAACAGGCAGACAGGTGAGTTAGCAAAGAGGGTACAGCGCTGCAGTAGTATCAACACTTTCTGTAACACTCAGAGGACTGTTGAGAGAGATGGAGTCAGAAAGGAAAATTCTGTAGGCTCTAACAGAGGAAGGAATCTTGACACCTTTGCAATCTTAACTTTGAGTGATGGGTAATTAAAATAGGTCATGTCTTTCTCATTAACAGTGCTTTTCAGTCTATGATTCATACTGTGGGTTGGCAGCAGATGAAGATATTCACTAGATCCCCTGTTTGTGTAATACTTAAGAATAATAAAAGTAAACAGATCTGACATGCACAGAAGGCTCAAGCTGTAAATAACAACCCTGGACTACTTTATAATAAAGTTAATATAAAGAAATAGAAGGTAAAGTGGAGTTGGGTGGTAGTGGAGCACCAGATGAATTGACAGGTAGTGCGGTAAGCAGATGTTTATATACCCATGTGCTATGATTGACACGATTAGAGGAACAAGCTCTTAGCGAAACTTTGTTCAGAACTTTAAAATTGCCCACAAACCCATAGTTCTATCTCAGCTCTCCTAATGGCTATTTAACATTTTAAATCAGATGGGTTTCTGTACATGAGGGATTTTGGATTTGTTAGATAAATTCTTCCATCTGCCATTTAGCCAAGTCAGGAAAAAAAAAATCTTGTCAGTGTCAGCCCATCACTCACAGCCAGATCTAACTCATCTGCGAGACTGTTGTGACAGCAGCTGTCTGCACTGGTCTTCTATCTCTTTACCTTCTAAGCCCGCATTGGGTCTAAACGTCAAGATTCTGTTAAGGGTGCCTTCATCAGACATCAGAGTCATTGGAAGTCATCTCTCTCCAGTTCTCTCTTCTCCTCCCCCGCAGATGCACCTCGGGTTGGCGGAAGCTTGCTTCGTTGCCTTTGTAGTGCACATCTGTTCAACATTAAGTGACATAGATGATTAGCTTCACTCAGGTCTTAATAAGACAAGCTCAGCTCCTCACGGAGTGAAATCAGTGCTCTCGGGGCTGTCCTCAAGCCACATCCTATCACGAAGACCTGAGTCAGATTAATACCTCGTCCTGGTTTCATACTCTGGAAGTCTCATTACTAGGAATGAACGTTACGCGGGCTTGTCACCTGGGCAGTAGAGTGTATTTGTTTTAATGTTGTTATTGTTTGTTTCTTTCTGTCGATGTTGGCTTCAGCAGATTTGTATGTAATGATTGCGTGCAAGACATTGACGTTTATGACATCATCCCCTCCAGGTGTGTCAGGCGCGCTTGTTTGCTTTTCACTCGCGGCGTGATTTTCGTACGATTCGATTGGACTGACACAAAAGCTTCACACCAGAAACGGCTCACCATCTATTTGAAATATGTGCCAAGACACTGTAAGCATTTCTTCCTCCAGTTCTAATGGGCGCATGTGTGGAAACAGCATGTGTGCTTATGCTGGTATCTGCGAGGATGAGGTTGTCTGTTCAAGTAGATACTGTCAGACATAAATAGCATGTATTTGGTCAAACAGCATTCATACTGTGATTTATATAGGACACTACACCACTGTTATTATTCCCCTCCACAGCTATGGCCGCATTTGCCTAATTGCACCAGGTGTTCATGTGTATGGGCGCAGGGAGAACAAAGCCGAACAGGCAGCGCTACGCGTCTGTGTTTCTAAGTTTGACCGTGAATGCTGAAGTATGTGGGCGTACGTTCACTCTCAGCTCGCTTTTCCATCTGAGCTGCAAGGGGTCGAACTTCTTTCCACTATCTGCCATTGTCTCATCTCTGCCCCTCCTCGTAGATGCCCCAACTTTGTGATCCGCGTGTCCCAGCCCACCTGTTCAGTGCTCATTACTGTCAGCAGCACGGTTAATAAATATCCAGGTGCAGAGATCTACCCATCGGCCATGCTTCATCTCCATAAGTCTACCTATACACACACACACTTGCTCCACTGTGGACCAGCCTGACAGAGTTCATGATTACACTGTAAGCACGGCCGTTTTTCACCCCCTGCCCAAACCATGACACCACACTCCATCTTACACACATACACACACACACACACACACACAGAAAGATAGTGAACTAACAAAGTGGAGAGTTTTATTTGAAAAGTGTTTGAATGGTTACTTTTTTGGTGTAATGTTCTAGTATGCTGGCAGGAGGCAAGATGCTTTGAGCAGAGAAACTATTTTCATTGTTTCAAGAATTTTTCATGCGGTCTTCCAGGACTTTGCAGGTTGATTTATAACGTATGAAATAAAGTTTTTGATTAAAACTTTGTGAACTGAACAAAACTTTAGAAAAAAAGTTGAGTTGATGGAAACTGGTATGGCAGATGAAACATTTATCCTCACAAACTCTGCTATTTACAAAACTATAACTATTTCAAAACAATCATCATTTAGATTTAAAAATGTGGTTTTATTAAAATATTTTGTTTTATTAAAGAGCTGAAAAAGTGAAGTGTGTATCAGTCTATGTTAAATGATAAATACATTTTGGCTTTGGTGTGATACTTTTTTTTATAACATTTACTTGATTTCTCTCATCATTGGTGTGCAGAAGATAGCATGCATAGTATTCATTTTTACCTTGTTGCTGTCATATTTTAAATGAAAATTAAAATTTCAAATGATTGCATGTAGTTATACATAAGACAGCAATATTAGAATACAGGCATACATGGACAGATTTACAGACATTTTGACTTATATTTTTTACTTGTGAGGTTTTGTTCATGATTTGAGGCATGTCACACAGCCTGTCCATGATGGTATCTATCTAAGCCTAGTTTATGAATAGTTGCATTTAACTATCCATAAAACATTGAACTATTATAAATAATTTAGCCGTTTTTAGAACAGACTGACAGTTATAGTATTGATTCAAATAAAACATTTTTGGGGCTTCAGGTCTTCATGAAATTACACAAGCTCCATAATTTCTTGTGTCAATGCACAGTACTCAAACAGACTATAGGTTTCCTGAGCTAGTAAAGAGGCGTTTTGCCATGCACATAGCCTTGATGGAGGAGTTAGAGTGGTCAGCTTTCCTTAGTACTCCAAACTAAACTGGGCCAAAACCACTGCCTGCACAAGCCATGGAAAAGACAGTGAGTACACAGACACTTGATTCTGAAGAAGCAATCAGACTTTAAAGCATTTAATGCACTGCCTCAAGACTGAGCCACAGCAATTGGGTTTGATAGCCATGTCATTATAAGAGGAGGGCGTCTGGAGGTCTTCAGGAGTCAGGGATTACTGAGGGGAGTGGTCTCGTCTGTGTGTGTGAGTGTCTGTGCTGCTCCAAGCCCTCTTAGCAAAAACTCCCACCTTTCTTCTGATTTCTCTTTCCTTGAGAGTCTGGACTGGAGAGCAGCTCTTGACCAGACAACAGTGAATCTGCACAGAGAGCACCAAGGACATTCACTACTTAGGGATTCATGCAAAATGTTAAAATTAGGATTCATTGACCCTAAGAAGATGTTGTTTAGAGGATAAATTGGTCTAGATGTTTGATCAGGGCTGTTTTCTCTTTACACATTTACAGTTGTGAGATGTGACCTTTGACCTCCCCATAAAGTCACTGGCGACTATGCCTTTATCTGTAAATTTAAGGTATACAATTATATTGTGTGTTTTTTTGTAGCATCATGCTTTACAAGTTTAACTACTTTGCATAGTATATACCCTCACAAATTATTATGTGAGGTTAATGTATCTGATCCTAGTGTGGTAAAGTATGAGTAAGTGTTTGCTGTATAATGGCAGATGCCCAGGTAAGAGCATCATCATCGGCTTTAGAGATATGCGGGTCTCTCTCTCTCTTTGATTGGGCTAACTGTGTGGTACCCATCATTTGCCACTACTTCACTTTGATTAGCGACCCCATGAAAATGTATGCTTAACTCCTAAAGAAAATCAGGGGAGTCACTACCAGTCAGTGAATTCACAAACAAGGCTATGCCGCATACATTAAATTCTAATCCACCTAGCCATTTCATTGTGGGGCTGAGTTGCCAAATCCCCCCAGACTCCCCTTCCTACATCTCTTCCTACATCTGACGCATTTATCCCAGGACGACAGAAGAGGAGGTGCAGAACCAGCCCCCCAAACCGTGATCAGGGGAGAGAGAGAGAAATCTCCAAAGCGCACTACAAAGGCAACCCAACAGATGCTGTGAATATCAAAAAAGCTTCTCTCTCTCCTTTGTGAAACACAAACAGTATACGAATTTATCAGAGCACAGGTAGATAAATAAATAATGTATATAAGGAGCTAATTAAACGTGTTTATTCCTGTTATCATATGCTGCCCCCATTTCCCCCTCTCTCAAAGCCATGAATCTTTAAGTAGTTGTTAAATTGGTCTCAGGGGCCAGCGTGGTGGCAGAGGGGCGGTCAGCACCTGTCTCTGCTGAAGGCAGGTGCGTGACTAACGGCCCATGATCCTCTGCTGCGCTGGGCTCCATGAAGGGAGAAGGGAGGAGGCAGGCATCACGCTGGGAGGTTAGCGTCCAGACGAGAAGCGGCAGCCGAGCGGCTGACAGGGCCGGCCGTCACTGCACTAGGCTCGGCTTTGATTAATGAGGGCGTTTGAAAGACAATTAGTAGGAGCAGATTTACCTTCAACTGCCTTATCAATCAGAGCCCTTTAATTCAAAGTAGAGCACCCCTGTCACAAAATGGGTGTATCAGCAACAAGCATGAGATGGGCAGACAGCTAAACAGAGTCAGCGGGGAGGAGAGAAGGAAGGCGTTAGGACTAAAAGCTGTGTAAACAAACTTTCAGGACGTACAGTAGAAGAACTCTTTTAAAACTTTGACTGCACGTTTTTTAAAAGGCTTCATTGGCTATAGATACGAGACCTCCGTTTTATTGATCAATACAATGAAAATACTGTCTTGTTGAACTACACCATATTTCACTGCATGAATAAAGACCAAATTCTGATGTGTAAATTGTACCATCTGTGGGTAGATTTAATAAAATACAGCTATGCTGACATTTAACAAGGCTTTAAGCTTCCTAATTATTAAGTAATGATCCCAAATTGCAGACATAAATCATTTTGGTTGGTGTTATGCCGAGAACTTTGTAAAGTGTAAAGTACTTTGCATGCATGTAGTCTACTGTAGCACAGAGTGGCTGATGGTTTCAGAACATAAACTCTTATATCTGCATTTCAGTGGCTTTTGTTAAAGTAGTGGGATATAAAGACTGATATTTTAGAGGTATTTCCTCTAGTTTTTGACAGCCGTAAGAACGCTGGACAAATATACTTATCAAGACTCTTCAGGAACTGCGTGCACAATTACACATGTCAATCATTCAAACCCAAATTATTTGAACCAGTGGAGGAATGATGAAGGCTGCTCACTGGAGCGCTTAAGGAGGTTAAAACAGAATTTTTTTGTTTTGTTTTTATAAAGCTAGAACAAGTGAGTTAAGAAGCATCTCTATCGATCTGACTCCTTGTAGATAAAGCAAGTGCAAGGGGTGAAAAGAAACAAACACACAAGCAGACAGAACCTCTGGGAGGAAAATCAATATGGTTGCCTAACTTGGTTGTCTCTGGTCAGGCTATTCTCACTGGAGCCAGTGTTGTTTTTTCTACATTGACAATGAACATTTTAAAGAACAAATGTGAATGCTGTTAGTATCAATTCTGGATGCTGATTGGTCACTCCATTGATA
>JAZGTK010000783.1:0-52707 GCA_036877625.1 Ambastaia sidthimunki
GTCATTTAAAAATGAGGGAAAATAAACCTTTTGAAATGCATCAGATTTAATTGTGTGATTTAAAAGTGCGCATGAATCCACTGCAATCAACAAACAGTGACTGTTTTCAAACAGGTTTTACAGCTTGACATAGTGTCTCAAAAACTGAGCTCATGGCATCCTGTCTGCCTTTGTACAAAAAACAACAACACAGGAATACAAACACGTCACATTTAAAGACCCCTTGGACAGACTGACAACAGGCTAGAATAGGTGGTGGACTGTAGGCCAACAATAGACTTATGTTCAAAGATATGTAGGTAAACATACAATATACTGATTTCTACAGCAACTTGTAATGTCTATTTTAGAATGTCTAGAATTGCTATTCTAAGATTTATTTAAAAACAAATCTCTCCTAGCAAGCACTAAATCAATTAATGAATTTGCTTATCACATAATTAATTTGATTAATATTACCTGACAGCCTTAATTTCAACAAATTACACACATCAACCTTAATCAAAGAACCTTATTGTTCCACGATGAGTTAGTGAGGATGAGGATTCTTTGAGACACCATAATGAAAAAACTGATTTTACTCTTCATTTACAAAGCCCATCTATCCATCTACTGTATGTTCTGTAGGTTATCACTACTACATTCCCTGACCACTGCTCTAATCTAATAAAGAAGAGTACATTTCCCATTCTGGACCCCATCCAGCACCAGGCTATTCGACTAGATACAGTATATCACCTCCAGATTTATGGCACAAAACGGCATTAGCTAAAAAACCATCCGCCACACACGACCGGCGAATCTCATCACGTGGACTTCTAAAATTGGAAAATTGCCCAGAGAGCGCTAAAGGGTCCCGCTGCTAATACGGGCCGTGACGATTTATCAGCTGCTACCTGGCACTAGCGTTTGGGGCTGCAGTCGTTTTTTACAAGTTGTGGTCTTAACGGTGTCGGGCCTGTCAGGGGGGTCAAAGGGAAGAGGGAGGGGGCCATATTCTAAAATCAATCCGCCTTTAGAAATTGTCTCATTCCGCTCTCAATGACCTGATGGCGTGGCAGGGCCGAGCGGGACAAACTGCCGTAGGCCATAAACTGTGACAAGCCCGGAGGAGAGTTAATGTGGCCATTCATAGAGAAACCGATCGTAGTGCGTATGGAGGTGAGGAATGTGTGTGTGGGGGGGTGAGGTTGGAGGGTTACTGGGGGGGGGTATCTATTAACTACTTTTAAACCGCTTTGGTGAAGCTAAGTGATCTCCGTCAACAGCAGCCTTGCGTATAAATACAGGCCTGACAGTTTAATGTGAAGGGACGAGCTTCCACAGAATTAGAAACATGTAACACAGGGCTGCTGGTTGACATTGGCTGGATTGAGGTGCCCTGAGTGGGTGTGTGAACAAAAATAAGCAAAAGATGTGTGGCCAGTGTACAACACACAATGCATTGTGATGTTTACCCTGTGTAGGGAGCATCAGTAAACTGTGAATTGTATACAATAAATGTCGCGTGATACGCATGCATGCATGCTCGCATCTGTTAATGCAGCGACGAGTGATGCAAGCTGGGAAGACTTACTGAGAAATTTAAGGCTTTTCTTCTCTCTTTGATTCTGTTGACTGTGTTTCGAACCTGCGGACGAGAAGGAGGAGGCGGATGGTTAAAATGTCATGACTCAATACTGAACACTTAATAACAAACACTTTGCGTTCGCATATGTCTCGGCCCCGGGAATGCGAAATTCAATCCGAGCTGGGGATAGACGAAGCAAATAGCCGCCGTTGCATAAAAGTCAATGAGTGCCCTGGACCAAAATGTTCCAGTTTGTCACATGTAATGGCTCCTGAAAGTGACATGTAGAGTCTGCAAAGTAAGGAGAGCGTCTTAACCTCTCATCCGTCACACTGCACGGGGGGCTGCGGAAATGAAGTGATAGAGGCAACAGTCACCCGTGCAGAACAAATTACATTTGTACTGGATGAGAATAACGGGGATGTTGGGAGATGCACATATACATAGCATATATGTATGGGAGATGCATAGTATAGAATGAAATATATACACACAAACACACACACACACACACACACACACACACACACACACATTTTGTACACTTTATAGTGTACAATGCAACAGTAATGTGAATTTATGTGGAACTGACATCTATGTGGGACTGACAATTTGGTTAATATCATTAATACCAGACTGAGACTAAAATAAATGGCAAATAAAGTCTGATCTTATCTGAGACAGATAACGTGATCAATTTCATAATTGTTTACTGGATGTGCTCTAGAAAGTGCTCTTGAAATAGTAAATATAACAGAATATTAAATATTTCTTCATTTTACACATCATGTTCCTTGTTTTAATTTTTTAAACTTTCAAAATGGATTTTAAATCTCATACTTTTGAACGTCTGGATGTCTACACAAAAGGCTCACAGTGAAACAAGTAGAAAACTTTAAATGGAAGTCACTCTATTATCAAATTTAAGCTCAATTAATTCAAATGTATTCTATTAGCAAATGTTACACTTGTTTTATATCAAATAAAGTGCACAATAGAAATTCTATATTTTTTTGTATGACAATATTCGTCACATCACACAATCCAATTCAGCTGTTTTCAGGCCTGCAGGATATTATATTCCAGCCTGGCTGTCATTGACTATGAAAAAAATCGGACTGTATTTCCCAGCACGAGCGCGAGTATGAGCTCACTCTTTGCTGGTGAATATGCATTAGCTCTTATGACTTCATTAGGCTCGGCTGTTGTCATAAATTATTGCTTCCATGCATATACATATGCACACGGTAGCGTGTTTCGAATAGACGCGATCACCGTGACGACAAGGCTAATGAAGAGAACAGAAAAGCTTTGACAGCTCGGAGTCAACGGTAATATGTCAGATTTGCAAATAGACTCTGTTTGCTCTCTCTCTCTTTTTTTCAGTTCAGCAAATCACGACACGTAATGGCTAAAGTGCGCTGTACCTTAATGAATGGAACTGGGAAATCAAATCACTTTATTTCGGGTAAAATCATAGAAAGCAATTTGAAAAAAGGAGCATTTCAAGTAACTTGGTGGAGGTGGAAGTTGCTGCTCTTAAAAGCGGTTTGTTTGTTTTTCTCTCAAGGTTTTAAAGTGATGTAGATCGCAACACCCAATATAAAAATACATTAGATAGTATTTCCATATGAAAGCAATGCAAATGGTGGCATTTGAAATACAAAAACAAGAGGTTATAAAAGTATGGATGACCATTAAGTAAAATCTCGCCAAAATTTATAATGAAATGTTCTGTCTAATGATCAAAGCAACATTGTTATTCATTTTAATTTGTTGTTGGGGTGGGACCATGTTAGTAAAAGCTGAAAGAAAACAAAAATAAGATCCTATTGCTTTAAATTATCAAGTAAATTATTCTAGGTGCTATAAGTTCGAGAACACATTACTGTATGGGCATTATTAATATTTCATGATAACAAGCATTCTTATATTGAATAAATAGCTATTTAGCTAGTTACCTTACATTAGATGTTGAAGTAAAGCTAGCAAAAGCACACACACATACTCTCTCCCACATGTTTTACGTGAGATAATCAAGCATAGAGATGAATAAAACAGATTTTATTGTCCCCGGAGAGGTGGACGTTTCTTTAAACGAGAGCAGGCTTTGGCCTCTCTCTCTTCTGCTAAATATTCTGTCTTTTTTGTCTTTGTGTACTAACACTTTGATCATTTTCCTCAGCGTTTCGCGATTTTTCTATTAAACAAGAATTTCCGTTTTGGTGTCAGAGGGTGAAACTTAATCTGCCAAAAATTTTTGTCGCACCTTTAACGACACAAAGGGAACGAATGCAAAAAAAATGGAAATGCCCAAAAAAGAGAAATAAAGGCCAAGATGATCACATTTTATATTTACAAAACCCCTTTTGAGAAAAGTCTGAAGCAGACATGAGCTGCTCACAAATTGTGAAGACCTCTAGGGTCAAGGAGAAGGAGTTGGAAAATAGATTCCGACGTACTAAAACAGCCTCTTAAGCAAGTATGCGGCGATGATTTATTTTACAATGCGAAGAGGGTCAGTGAAGAATCTCGGCTGTGTCAATACAGGGCTTGGTCTCAGGGCCGTTTCCTTACACATCTTTTGTAGGGAGTGAAAAGGTAGAAGCAAAGGTAGACAAAAGGCAGAGGACCTCCATCTGTACTCATGGTGGAGGTGAAGAAGGGTGGAGAGGGGACAAAATAGAAGCTGAGGTGTAAGAGCTGCACTTATCCATGCGCTCAGCGCATTTAAGGCCCCCGACACTACAATAAACCTTATATAATAAACCTTAAATGGAGCTCAAATCAGATCCCAGCATAAAGATTAACATTAGATATCATGTTGATTAGCATCATTAGCATTTTTGCAATTTGATATATTACATTACATTTACAATGCTTTTCAAATTTATTAAAAAAAAATTATAAACTTTCCTAGAATCACGTAATCATGCAAATCCACTTGGCATGAGCTCCACAAGTTTGGGGTGCATTAATTTACAAGACAAGTGCAGCCTCCAAAAGCATTCAAGTTCACATCGATGCCAAAGCAAACAATTATATGAATGCCCTCTGTGTTATTTCAAAGTGCAAATATTATCATTGTCAATCTCAAAACAATATGTATTCCTGAACGTTCTCTGAACATTCTCTGATTCAGGAGTGAGTTCATATAAGCAAAGGCAAAACATATAACAGACACTTTTAAATATAAACATTTTAAATTTAAATTGGACTGTGATGATGGCTATAATCCTCTGTGTGTGGTTCGTTCACATTTGGAATTGAATCTATAAGACGATTCAGCCCATATTCACCTCATTCCTGATTCATTCACATTCAGTTTTCCACTAAAAGAGCATCTAAATGGAAATAAGGATTCTGCAGTGAAATTAGCACACGATCTACAGACTGTCCTGCATACATATCCGCCTTTCTCTCTCCGTCTCTGCTCCCGAACTGGCAGTGAGCTCTAATGTCAGAATGTTAAATGGAAGACCGTGAGTTTAAAAACTTAAAGAGGCAGTGAAATATTGGCCAATGTGGTTGAGAGATGACTGGCTCTTTACTCCGGGTGTCAGTGTTTAATGGTGGGCCTGGATGCATATAAGTTAGCCCAAGCATGAAGGGCAGTGGGACGCTCATGTGGGGGGGAAAGGAAAGGCAAAAGCAGGCTGGTTTCAATGACCCCCCCCACCCCCCATCCATTGGTTGGGTCCCATCAGAAACATCATGTCATTTCTCTCACTCACTCAGTTAGCCTTGAGATGCACTGCGGACTTACCTCAGTGTTGTACACGCCATATATCAGGAAGATGAAGAGACCCTGCAAGAAAAGAGAAGCAGATGAAAAAAAATAAGTTGTTTGATTCTTTTTTCTTTTTCATTTGATGGTCTAAAATTAACCCCAACGATAAAAGTGTACTTTGATAGGCACTAGGTTGTTCACACATTCTTGTGATTAAAAACAGGTGCAGGGGTTTTAAAATATGGCCATCTGAATAAGTAAAAAAAATAAATTGTTTGTCTACACGCAAAGGTTGTGGGTTCAATTCCCAGGGAACACGTGTTGATGAAATGTGTAAACCGAATGCACTGTGGCTTTGAATAAAAGTGTCCAAATGTAAAATGAATAAACCTAAATTAATTGGATGGATGTACAATGACCAATAAACAGCACTGAAGCAGCATTTAGCCAAAATATTTCACTACCAAAAATATGCAGGTAGTGCACTTGTTTTACTACAATTATGGAAAAATATTATGGTATGGAAACACTTGAAGTCTAACGTGAAGACTTAGAACTTAGCCCAAGGTCTCCAAAGCTTGTGTTAACAAGCAAGAGGCTAACAAAGAACAGAAGAATAGACATATTGAAGGAAAAGGAAATAAAGGTTACAGAAAAACGATTTAAAGTTAACAAAAACTCTATAACTAGGTCTGAAAGGAAAATAATTGGGGCGTCCTTGGATGTACAGAAAGCGGGCACATATGGTGGCATAAAAACAGGAATTTTTCTTGGTTGTGCCAATTGAATATATCAATGTGTCGATTGAACATAAGAGTTGTGTCTTAAGGTCTGAACGGCTAAAAAAAGAGAACAAATAAAAAAAACAGGTGTGTATGAGACGTAAGTGCTCAACGTGAATTAAACCTACCACCTTAATTCAACGCTTGTATAAACTTACGTGTCGATAATGCTGCAACAGAAACGGTTTTTGAATCTACATATTTAAAATATGTAAAACAATATAAGAAAAAGACTTGCCAATACAACGAAAGTCAATTTGCAAACACAAAAGTTTACGCTAAGCTATTGTGTAACTATTTTCAAGATACTTTCTCATTTAATTTCATTGTTTTGTGGGGCAGCCATGACAATCTGCAAAACAAGTCCTAGTTTCTTAGAAAGTCATACAGGTTTGACATAAATCTGAATATAAACGCTAATGACTATAAAATTGTAACTTTTTCCTGTAAAGTAACATTAACAGGTGGCGTGAACCACAATTGCAATCCATTTTGCACATTTACTATAAACTTATTCATCAATCAAACACAAACTTTCATTAAGCATGAACTGAATTTTCTTAGCAACGTGTTGATGTTAGAATCAACCAAGCTGTCCAAACTTTGCAATGTTTAGTTTTGTTATGTTATGTCTAAGCTGTAAGTAAGAGACAAGTGCAGAGATCTAAAAAATTTCTGTGGACACTTTCTGTTGGAATTTAGCACAAAAACATTCTGAACCATCCAAACTACTTTTGGAACATCCCTGGAAAAATATGAGTAAGTTTCTGCATATCTGTGAACAGATTACAGCCACATTTTGTTAGTTCTTTCGTAAGTGTACATCTAATACACTTATGAAAGGCGAATGAAAAACCATTTCAAGTTAACAAAAACTCTATAGCCAGGTCTGACAGGAGCATGAATGGGCTGCCCTTGGGTCTACAGAAAGAAGCCACATATGGTGGCGATTTTTTTCATTATTTCCACGGTTATGGGTCGTGAATATAAAAGTTGTAAGGTCAACACTTTTGTGAACTTTTGTGCCATTTTTCTCTTTGATATAACAACTGAATGCTGCAAGAAACTCTTTGTGAAATATACGCCTTACAAGTATGTGAATTAACGTCGCACAAAAGACCATGCTTTAGCAAACTTTACAATAATATTTCTAAGACCAAATACATATAGTTCAAAATAGCTAATAATACAAAAACTGCATATGACAGGAATAAAACTTACCACAAACACATTCACTGTATAATCAACAAAACCTCTATGAGCTTTAAGTTAACAATTGAAGTGGGGATTATAATTGAAGTGGGGAGATAAATCAAACAAGTACTCGAGTACTTAAGAAGTGAGGTAGAGAGGGCAAGCTTAACCTAAACTGTAAACTTCACATTTATAAAAGTTTTAAATCATAGTTTTCCCTCTTAAAGCAGCTGGCTGGTGTTCAATAATTCCCCACAGAGCCTGTGACTCCTCTAAGGAATCAATACCCAGTGACAGCGGGGGGTAAATAACAATTCTGTTCGCACGCTATTGTTTTGTATTAGACTGTCAATTTCCTATTTAGTGTTGCAAATGAATTATCATGTTTTTGATCATGGGCCTTATTTGTGTTTAATCTTTTATTGTGTTACGAACAAAGTGGGAAAAACATCCCTTGCATATTATGAAAAATGATCAATTAGAATATAATTGAGTTAAAAATAAATGGTACCAAAACAATAATGATGGATTGTTTAACAAAGTTAATTCATTAATGTCGGGCTAAAAACAAACACTGGAAAATGGAGCACATTTAAATGCATTGTGTTTTTTATGTGCTTCAAGAAAAACTGGTATTCTTTTGAACTCTGCTCTAAAATGGTTGAAATGTATGCAAAGGGATTGTACTTTTTGTATTGCTATACATCAAACAAAAAGCATAAATTATCTCCTAACGAAACTAATTAGGAAAAATTCTGTTGTTTAAAAACAGAATGTAGTTGGCAAATGTTGTGTTCTAAAAAACACGCGGCACCCCAGAGAACGCAACACGGTGCGGCGAGAGGAAGTGTGATCGCGTTCAAATAATCAAGACACGGCCCTTCCCGATCTAATGCTTCCCTAAAACCCGAAGACTTTCACCTGACGGTAGTGGTCGGTAAGTTTTATTTACAAATCATTACTGGCCAGCGGCTTTTATAAATGCATTTCTTCAAAAAATATAAAAGATAGGAAAAACAAAAACAGAAAATATTTTTGGTTGAAGTCACTCATCCGTGTCCTCCTAAAACCAGGCGGCGTCCTGCCACAAACGCAGATAAATTCCTCTCAAATTTGTGGCCATACATCAGGAGCAAACTGCGCTGAGAGCGGGAGCGCACTACTCTGTGCAGGAGGAAGGCCTTTGCTCCTCATTACCCATGACAAGACACAAAAATTCACTTTGCTTTTCATTTAGGAGCCTCACGTCCCCTTTATGGATGTCTGCCTTGCCGCTTTTACTTACTTTCATTCGCCGGCTGCCGCGCAATAAATGATTATAAATTTGCGTGGATGACCACCTTGTCTTTTTTATCCTTTGCCGGTCCCCTAATGCACAAAAAGTTAGGGGAGCGAGCAGGTAAAAATTTCTTCACAAAACCCTTTTTTTGTCTTTATTTATGACGCCGTCCTTGGTGAGAGAAATTTCAATGTACTGAAATGAAAACTATGATTAAAGGGACACAGTATATAGGCAGAGAGTGTGGGCAGCTTTCCATTTGTGAGCTGCTATATATTATGTTATATATTACATACACTTAAGAAACAAATAGCTGACCAGATGAAGGAATGGAGTGACTATTTGATTTCTTGTATAGCCTCATATGGCATGCTACAAAATCTATACCTTACCATTATGTACCCACTTAAGAGGGCTCATGGGGTACCTACAGAAGACGTATATAAGGAAGAAAACTTCTAAAGCATCTGATTTTAGTAAGCAGTAATGAAAGGAAACAGTGTCTATCTAGCTGACTAATTTATCCATGGAAAACACTTTTGTAAGAAGAGTGTCGTTTGAGCTGGACCAGCCCTGTGCTGTTCGAGGTTGGAACCAATTTCTCAATTTAGTGAATAACGTAGGGGGCTTTGATGACGACATGAGGGGTATCAGGTGTGTGTGGTGATTTTATGAAGGAGTTGAAGGCTGGGTTAGGGTTATGTTCAGGGCAATCCTAAACAGGGGCAGGATTACTTGGTGTAACACACATGCAAGCGCACAATTACGCCACATAACCAGATGACTGTCAACATCTGCTTTGGGTGAAAGGACTCTTAAGATGTGTGTGTGTGTGTGTGTGTAAGGCCACATTAGGACTCCTGACTATTGAAACAATTCAAAGTGGCACCAGTTTTATTGTGTGAAGGCAAAAATTGTCTGAAAAGTCTGAACGCACTGGAAGGCAAATCTCTGGTGAGTGACTTGAGGTGTATCTCAAGCCAACAATACAAACAGCGCAGGACTACATACCAGTAAAACAAAACTAATTATGAAATATAATCTCACTGTACAATTTAGGCTTATGGGTTATATAAAAACCTTAAAATACCTAGAAATACTGTCAGTGAGGATTTATATGAAACCTGAAATCACAATTTTCAGCATAAAATGGCTTCTTCAGGCAAAAGTCAGTATTTAGTGTCTTCAAGCACACTTTGTGACGTCTGTCATTAAATTAGAATTAGAAATTAGGGTCCATTTTACACACACACACACACACACACACACACACACACAAATATATATAATGAAATATATACATATATGAAGTCCAATATGTATAATTTATTGAATACATAAACCCAGTGGTGTAGCTAATTGTACATCATTGTGGCTGTAGGCTGACAACATATTAGAAAATCCTTTCCAAGGTCATCACACACGTACCATTATTGTCCTGCTTCAACAAATAGCGAGTGACTCTTCTGTAGCTAATGGAATATCAAATGTTCTTGGCACTCATTTTGACTTTAATCTTTAGTAGGATTACAAACCGAAAATCCAAAGAAACGTTTCTTTTTGTCAAACTAAAGCTGATGTATCAATCTGTGTAGGGTCAGAGGATCCAGGCTTTCTCGGTTAGTGTCAGTCTGAAACTCTCCCATGTGGCAGCAATTACAGAAATAGGACACTGAAAAAGTTCCCGAAAGCTCTTGGTAGGAAAAAGCGAGAGAGAGCGAGAAAATACGTTTTTCACACGTTTTTAAGAGACCTACTAATGTCTCTGACGCCCCCCAGAAAAACAGTTTAATTAAGTTGTATACACAACGTTTACTTTAAGTGCCAGCAGTCTTTTAAATAAGGGCGAAATGTCAGCTTTGGGTCCTGACACTGATGTACTGCAGAACCTACAAACTGGATCAAATTTGTAGACGTGTTCAGCTGTGCGCTGAGAAAGTCAGAGGGCCGTTCCTTCAAAACCAGACTTTAAAACCAGGCCCAGCTGTGAAACCATGAGCGTAAAAATGCAAGCGTGAGAAGTCCCTTGCTAACTTTATTGCGATTGAATCTTTAATTATTTAAAAAGTCTTTACTCTAGAATTTATTTAAAACGTTGTTGTCGCGTGTTTTGCATGTTAAACAATGTATATCGTAAGATCTGTTTCTAATTTGCAATTTTCACCCTAGAGACAGCTATTAAATGTTAGAGACATTGCCAAATAAACACAACATGCTGTTACGATTACGTGTTGATTTGATTTGACCTCTACACTTTTTGACATTAATTAACGGGTTTGAATTTGTAACACTTTTAAAGTTATACCCATCAACGTGATGACAATATTTAACGCAATCTATCAACACACACACGCAATTTTCGAACAGCAGCCAAACTTTTGCTGGTCTTCCATGCCACAGCGCACAGTGTATTTTTAATGGCGCAGGCTGCACAGGGTGGTCTGACTCTGTTTAAATAAAGAAAACTAACGTACTGCCAGTCAGGTCAGAAAGTCTAACATTTTTTCCTGAATGAGGAAGGTTAGGGCAAGCTGACACCAAAAGAGTGTGAGGGAGTTAAAAAAGTGAAACCAAAGCTACACTATTAAACTGTTGGAAGAAATCGGTGCTTGTGTTTTGGTCAAAACCCATTACTCTTTATGATGTTTTGGTCCCTAGATAGGGCTCAGGTCCCTCCTTCAATGCAGGTCTGGCTTAATAATAACTTGTATGAAACAACAAGTTATGCATCTAATTCCATTCTAATTTAAATAGAAAAAATATAGAGAAATTCTGAAGAACGTTGATGCTGTTTTCTCCATACAATGAAAGTGAATGGTGCCCGAGATTGTCAGTCACTAACATTCCACCAACATTCTTTTGTGTTCCGTAGAAGAAAATCATGGTTTAGAACAACATGAGAACACAGATATTTTTCATTCTGGGTGAACTTATCCTTTAAGGTTAGGGGTGTGTTTAAATCCCTAACCCTTATTATGAGCAACAGCAATAGTGATGTTTGCTATAGCAAACAGCAGACTGAAGAAGTGTACATAAAGCCCCCTTAGAGCGAGGAGGAGCTGAGAAAGAGAGAGACCACCAGAGGGACACCCACAGGACACCCGGCCCAGAAGAGGCACGGCAGAAAGGGGATGAGGCAGTGTGAGGCAGTCAGGGGAAACGGGGAGAGTTATTAACTTAGCCCTGAAAGCCCTTCTTAATATAGGGTCCAGTGGTGATAGCTAACAGAGCCTGGCAGAGGTGACAGCTCTTGGACCTGCTTGAGGAAATCCAATTGAGAAGCAGCCAAGAGGAACAACAAGCGCAAAACAGATGTTCCCTGCTATCGCGGAGCACAACCGTGTATACAACAGAAACACCCTCTCCCCTCTCAAATTGGATACAGAAAAAAATAACAATTGTGATCATTATAACATGCACATTTGTATGGCTATCCAGCAGTAGGGGTCTTATTTCACGATCCGAGCAATTTTATATAGCAATAATGGTATTTTGGTATAATGGTATTTTTTGAGCTGGACATAAGGTTGTCGCAATGCCAACATGTTACAAATTTTACAAGCAAAATTTAAAATTTTTATTACTAACTCTGGTACCATAGGAAAAACAACCAGCTTAACAAATTTTTAAGTGAACTGCCGTGCACATATACACACGGTGATATAAACGACATAGCAATATCTCCACCGGTCACCAGGATATAACTCATCCTATCAGCCAGTCTTTTATGAAGTCAAACCACTCCACTATTCAAAGGTTTAATATACAGTTATACACTGAATAGTGTATTTGAAGGTTAGTCATTATAAAATATCATATTCTTCTTGTACAAGGTGGCAAAATATGATGGTAGAACAAAAAATATAAAAATGCAATATTATGCAATTTTAGAAAGGCTTTTGAAAGCAAGGGGTCAAAGGCCGAGGTCTTTTTTGTGCAATTTCTTTCTGAAGAAATTCTACTGAAAGATGAAAATTATATGATGTACAACAAAAGGACATGAAAGGATTCATGAAAGGACAAAACAGGTTCTCATCACTCCTTATATATTAATAGCATTTAATAAGATTATTTAGCATATTTTTAACATAACTTAAGTGGAGTGTTACTTCTGCAGCTTTTTCCCTAACACTTGATTTCCACTGAGAATCAGTGTAACATTACAAAATGCTAAATTGCAGCTTATGGCACTTTGTATTTTGGGAAGCTAAGGTAGTTTTCCCAACAATACTGATGTATCTAATCTTCTAATATTACGTTCACATATTTAAGAAGTTTTATTCTGAGTAATTTTACCATCAAAGCATTAAATATTAAGACACTGTGTATTTCTCTTGTTTTGTTAATTCAGAACAGAAAAGCAAAAATGAAACGGAGCAGCAAGAATCTGCAAAGAAACTAAATACCACAAAAAATCATAGCGCACATGTGGAGAAGCGAGTGAGAGAGTGAATAATAAACAAACACGTTTTTAAACAAGACAATTTCACATTGCATGGTTAAAAGGGCCAAGTCAAACATCCATGCAGAAAATTGATACAAACTCTTAACACATGGGTCAAGCCACACGCTTTGAACTTGAGGGGAAAAAGAGGCCCTGTGTGCCAAAAATCTGTTTAATTAAAAATACTTAGGTATCCAATAGACATTTCTGAGTGCCCCTGCTGTCAAAACGCATGAGACCGCCCTGCCAATCTCAGGCAAATTCTAATTACATACTTTCCACAGAAAGCAACAGAAATGTCAGACTTCACACGGGCTAAAACAGAACAGCTGGGACCGGGGATCTGCTCGAACCCAGAACTTTCTGTGTTGGCCTCTTTATCCGCAAGGAGAAAATCTACTGTTTAAAAATGCTGCGGCTCATTTCTGTAGCCAGTGTCACGCACCTGCAATCATGCATTTGTAAAGCAAGGTTTATTTCAAGAGATTTTACAGTGCAGCGTAACACCAAACAGGGTCGACTATTTGTATGTTAACCCCAAAAATTGATTTGAAGATTTGATTTGCACATGGCGGTAATAGATTTCAATGTCAACCACTCAAAATCAGGCCTTTTACACTACAGAAACTATTAAGAGACCACATTCTAAAGACTTCATAGATGCCAAACGCCTGCAGTTTATGTTTTGACTGCATTACTGGGAACTGACGTTATATTTTGATACACAAGCTGTGTGTAGCATTGGGGAGTCCTTATAAGCAGTGTCTGGGAGTCATTTTTTTCTCAGATGTGAGTGGGCTGCAGGTTAATGGCATGTGCCCGACTCGTGCCACATGCGGTTAAGACACTTTCCACGGAGAGCATCAATCCTTATCCCGCGAAACTCGGTGGAAACGTCACATGCGTTTAGAGCTGACCACGGCTCACGGGAGTCCTAAGTGAAAACGAATGGTAGTTCATCGACGTGAGCACTTCATTCGTCTTTGTTTTCCAGTCTCTTTGTCTCTACAGAGTCTGTGTTTTTTATTCCATCTCCTCACTGCTGTGTTTTTTAAATCATCTCCGCTACATACTTAAAGTCCTTTCCTCATTTACTGATGAATATTATTACATAACACACATAACCTTAAATTTAAGCTTTTTGTTTTGTTTTTGGTAAAACATGAAAATTTAAAACCAACATGAGCTGTGGCTCTTGCGACACTTGTTTTTTATTTTCAGGCTAATGAGTTCGATTGAAACAAGCTTTGACGCACTTCAAGCATTAAGGTGGTTTTCGAACTGAACTAGGCCCAACTCAAAGGCAGATGATTGGCACATGCTTTGACTTAATGACGATAATTACTTAGAAAAACAAAGTGGGAGACCACATCTGCACAGTGTAAAAATCCCAACTCCGTCGCAGAGCACCGAGCTGTCAGCGGTCCTGTGCTTTTTCCCACCTTGGGTGGAGAAGTCTTAACGCAACCCACGGGCCTCCCGCAGCCCTGCACCAAACACTGCGACAAAAACCAGATTAATAAGAATCAACATATCCTCGTAAACAGTTGTTGGACGCCAGACGGTGCAAAGTGGAGACAATAGTGGCAGCTTTCTCGGTGCTGTGACAATCCTGCTACACAGAGGGCAAGAGGCCAAGACGGCTGAGATATATTAGTAAACTATACTCTGTTGTTTTCTTTTTTACACTTTTCTTACATATTTGTTTTTCCCTTCCATTGCCTGTTTACACAATGCTGTGCCAGATGAAATAGATTTGGGATTTCCTTGTGTCAATAAATAAACCTTAACATGGACAATTGGTTGAGCGTGTTGTGCGTATTTACATGCAAGTGGAATGTTGTTAATCTGCAAAATATGCACTGGAATGCGTGCATGCGTGCGTTCAACTCCTGCGACTTTAGCTGCGGAATTACAAGACAAACCGAACGATCAAAATTGTTAATTCCAGTCAACAACAAGCATGCCCCACAATTAGAATTTTGCAGGAAATAATGATTCGAAAAGAGCGCTGGCATGAATAATAGATGCCGTGTTTATTTTGGATTTCATTTCCATGCAGAAAACGAATTGCTCAGTCGTAAATGGGCATCAGCGTTTGACAGCCTTTATGAAAAAACGAAGGAGCTTTTCTACTGCCCGGGTTGACCCAGTTCTGCTTAATTATCTGCAAAGTATACATCAAAGACAACCAAACAGTCCGCAGCACTCAGATTAAAAGAGATTTTAAAGATTTTTTATGTTACCGTATGCCCTGCTGTCACGAAAACCACTCCACCCCTCCTCAGCTGAACCTCCGATCCCATGCACTTATATCAGCTGAGGTTGGCTAAATTACAAATGAAACGCTCATTGTTTCGACATGGGTAATTTGGGTGTCGGAGTGGTGCCTGACACCAGACAGAGAAAAAGTGAACGTGTGAGGGCCGTGTTGTTGTGAGAGAGGTTGCGAGGTCATTCCCATTGGGTCATGTGATCCTCGTTCTCCTGCCAGTGTAGCCAAGTGATTTGCTTTCCTATGACACAAACTATTACTACACAGAGCCGGCTGGTAATTATAAAGCAAATAAATGCGGGTGGGTGCCAAACACGACAGGCTGTTCTGGTGGTATGTGTTAGCCGTGGAATTCCCTTTCCTCCTGACAGGAAACGTGTTATTCGCAATGATCATTTGTTGCTTTTTAGCCAGATTCCTGTATCAAGTTGCCATTTGTCTTTTTGTGCTAGGACCGCATTTCACACTTCAAAGCTGCATATATTGTATAGGCATTTTGTTGTTGATGTCTTTTTCATTATTCACATCTGAATATCACAACACAGAAAAAAATAGTTTCAGAGAATATATATTTGATAAATATATAAATGTGATCCAACTGCTTATGAAACTATTACTATTATTATTATTTCAAACAAGGTCGAACATTCTGCCAAAAAGCACAGGAACTAAATAAATTAAGTACATAAATAAAGGTTGTTTTTTTTATCTAATAAAATGTATGTTTTGTGTTTGGAGATATGATTTCAAATACAGCATATCAGTGAGAATCGAGTCGAATTTTGAACAGACTTTTTCGGTGTGGAGAAAGTGGAGGTTGTCTGTCTTTAACAATTCCACATGAAAACATTTCCCTTAGCAGGGGTTTGGGGACCGCTTGACCATGGAGGCCAGAGGGAGCGAGAGAGAAGAGCCGGACACCTGTCCTGACAGGGATTCCAGCCCTGTGTTTGTTTCTGGGAGTTTTTAAAATTAGTCTCTTTGTGAGGGGTTTGTGGCACTCTCCCAGGATGCCTTCTGTGGACCTCCACTGGCATCCATATCAGAATCATTTCCCAAACACACTGAGGTGGTGCTCAGGTTGAGATCCGGCTCCAACTGGGTACAAATGTGAAAGCAAATACTTGTACTGCTACTTTTCAAACACTGTTTACATCTGTATATATATTTCTGTCATGACAGAATGTTAAATTAACAACGGGTTTAAAATGAGAACAAGTGGAGTAATCTTAAGTCTTTCTGAAGACATCTCAACAATGCCATTCACACCGTGTTCAGATTTACTGAGATGTCAATGCTTGCAATCAAAGTCAGCAGCTTCAATATAACTTCAAACATTTCTTATCAAATACTACAAAGACTAAAATATATCTGAGAGATACCACGCACATTCATTTTAAACATCTGTACTCTTATTTTATGTCCACAATGGTCTTTTTATTTCTAGAAAATAGATTTAAAGGAACAGCTAATCAAAGTTGATACTTGAAACCCAACTTCAGCACTCCTGAGCTATAAGAGAAAAACCTTGTAAAACATAAAAAAAAAGAATAAAACTTTCCTCTGGGCAAATAATGTTAAAGGTGCCAACTTGGAAAAAACATAGTAAAAATTACTATCAAGTTTATACGGTACTTTGAATAAAAAAGATAAAGAAATTTCATATCTAAATGTAAATCTAATCTAAAATATCAAATCAAATCTAAATATGCTAAATGTATTAATATATTCTTTGCTTTCATAATTAAAAAAAAAAGTCATACCATCAAAATCATCTCAAACCTTATCCACGACTCCTTACACCTTATCCAAAAAACTTGTCCTGAGTTTGTGACCCTAGTACTCCTTTGTGACCCCCTTCACCCTCTCTATCCTTAAAGTTATTGATAGAGGAAAATTATGAGCGTATAATGCAATGGACAATGCATGGTGGAGGGCCTATTATATACCGGTAATGGATAGCACTGAGCTTTTGAATGACATTGCACTGAGATTGGATGACGGAGGGTCGTGCGATTTATGGCCAAATGAAGCACTTCAACTTCCCCCATCCCCACAGAAAGCTATTTATTTCCAGGCTGATAGAAGAGCGCACCGTGGTATTTATGGTTCATGAGTTTGTAAATAAAATTGAAATAGGACAGAATTAATCGGAAAGTTGTTGGGATGTCCCAATGGGATAATGTTGCCTTCAGAATGTAATTCTATCCGCTGACACAAATCAGCTCATTTTGTGATTTGAAGTGGTTGTGGACGTGATTTTGTTTCGACATTTGCCTACAGATCATGATCTGCTTAGATTTATCAACATTCCTAAAAGTCATTTGGAAAAATGCAATTTGTATAAAGTTTTAACCACTTTATAAACATATTTTACTAATAATTAGAAATTTTAGAAATCTCATTTCACAACACTGTAAAGCTTATCTGAGTTAGCAACAGTAAAAGGGGAGGGGCTTAGCATTTGTGCTATAAGACAGGTAACAGTCCAACAAAGTGGTTGCCAAAAAAAACCCACATTCATTTACATTCATGGTAGATATTTGAAATAGATGGGCTTACATAAAAACAATCAATAACTGCTACAGGGAAAGAAAAAATTGAAATATTTATGAAATATTTGATAACGCTATTTCCATGTTACTGCAGTAAACAAATAAGACCTGGTTTTCAGACTGGTTCCCTCACTCCCTCACTTGTCAAGCAATAGGAAGCGTGGCCAATGAAAAGAGCTTGTCAACATTATTTCTTTTATTGATTTAACAATAAAGTCCTGTGGCTTAAGTTTTATGTTGTTATTGCTGCCTATTGAAAATACAATGAAACATGGACGGGAAAATCATGACAAGAATTTCACATAAGGCCATCTGGGTCTCAGAATGCCCTCTGGATAAAGGGTGGCTGTTATGTTCTTCAAATTTTCAAGGGCGTTTCTTAGAAAGCAATGGTGCCAACGAAATTACCAACATATCCTCAATCAAAGCAACTTCAGATGGTGGAACATTTCATTCACAGGCCGTGCGGTCTGCATTCATGCAAGCGTGTGTCATCTCTGCTTTCTTTTAAAGCCGCGGGCTGCACCGAAGTATTTAAGAGCTTACGGCATCTATATGAAGCACTTAAACGCAAGGTCTGTGGCATTGAATGACTCAAGCACCCTGGATGCAGCAACGGTACGATCGCGACGCTCGTCAAAGCAATCGTACGAATTCAATTCTAAATGATCAGAAATTTCAATAAAATATTTATTGGCGAGAGGCATGAGGGGCAGAAAAAGAAGATTCATCGATAACTTCCTAAAACTTTGGAAGAATTTTTATAGCTGCTGGAGTTTTTGGTTACTCCAACAAGGTTGAAATTACAGCGCAGTAGGACAAAAAGCGCAGTACTGTCTTTGTTAGAGTCCGGGCTCTACAGACCAAGCCGCTTTCATGGATTAAAAAAGGTACCATAGGCAAACAAAGGCGTGGAATTTAGTGAGAAAACAGTTCAGTTTGGTCTTTAACACATGGGAGCTATATTTTCGCCTGCTATGTTTATAAAGGAAGAGGCTGACAAAATATATGAGCACTAAAATAATCACAGTAGCCTATGGTGATTTCCTGTGTATTCTGAATCTCCCAAAAAGTCGCACTCATTTTCTGTTTGGACTGATTTTGAGCCAAAATCTAGTGACAAATCAGTATATAAAAAATACTAACAACAACATATATTACAGTTTACACTTTTTGGTCATTAAAAAATGTACATGGCTTATTTTAATCATTACGTTCATGCGTGTAGCAGAGGTTTTAATCAACAGTGACTTTCAGTGAATCAAAGCATTTTGTTAAAATACACGTCCCTTGGGAATCACACCCGTGACGTTGGTTATTGATTGAACGTGAACTTGGTTAGCTCCTGGAACTATTCATTAACTAGTAAAGTACTACCAAAGTCTTACTACATACCTAAAAATAAAAAAAATTCTAATTTAGTTAATCTTGATTAATTAAAAAAATGCAGAAAAAAACTTTAGAATGTTTTAGTATTACAGTACTATAGTACTATGGATTATATACAGTACTGTTTATATATTAGCTGTATGAAATAAATAGAACATACAGTACTATTCTATATACTCTGTCAAGCAAATGTTTAGATTAAAAGAAATGAACTAGAAATCCAATATTCTAAAACATGCCTTCATGCATAATCAAATTAATACTATCTGTCTATCAAGCTACGTAGCAATATAGCAGTTTCTAGTGAAGGTCACAAATTATCATAGATTATTTACTAGTGAAACTGACTAAAATACTACATTACAGCTGCCTTAGGCACTGCACAGCACTGACACATGCATGTACAAAAAACATATATGTTGGAATTAGCACAACAAACAGTTTAATCCCAAATTTAAGACTGAAACAGAGTCAGCAAAACTTAAACTGTTATCGAAATGTTATGAAATAATCTGTGTAATATATGTAACTAACTAAAGTATAATTACAGTGTAAATATTCCAAGACAAACTACATGAATTGCCACATCTGTGTCAATTTTCCGTAGAATATATAAACGCATAAAATAATTTCTTGCAGAGAACACAAAGTTTCCCGGACGAGACCTTTTCTACACTGTAGAAAGAGTTGTATAACATTTAAATGTGAAATTTCTTCTTTAGTAAAAGATGTGTTTTTAACAAACAAACAAGCAAACACAATACAAAGAAATAAGCCAGCCAAGCTGTGACTTTGTTTCAAGAAGACCTACATCAATTATCACTGTGGTGAGACATTTTTAATTAGCGTGGAAAATGAACTATTTATAGTGCGGTTTAATGATGCGAGTCAGGCTAAATCTCTATTGATTTTCTTGTGATATATACAGCTCTATTACAGAAACAACTGATTAGGAGCTCTACAGATTGCAAACACAATATTCAAACAGTACAGGCTTGTAACGCATAAAGAATGACACACTTTTCTTTCTTTGATCGAACTTCTATACGAGCTATTAAGCAGCGCATGCAAAATTAGATTGTTTTGATTACTGAGTTATCACCATTGTTGATTTAGAAGTTGTAAGCAAGAAATTGTATTAAAGCTGCAGAGGGAATATAAAGTAAGAAAAGGGAAATATTTATAAATATGCAAAGTATATATGCAAAAGTATAAATAAGTTCTATAAAAATAATGTGTATTTTAAAAGCTATACAAGCTCTTCACAGCGGCAGAATATAAAAATGATTTCATAAAAATGAAATCTTAAAAATGACCTTTAAAATTATTGCATTATCTTGTAAAATTAGGTTATGCGCCTGTTGAATTGTGGCTTGAAACTATGAAGAAAACTGACAAACAAGCATTAAAAAAACAAACAAAAAATTACAAAAATGTACGAAAATACTTTATCTAAATTTCCCAGAAAGTTCGCACAGCAGTAATTAAAATAAAACTTAACAAAGGTTAAATATAAAACAGCTTTAGGAAGAATTTCACTGGCCTTTTTAGTTGGCGGGAAAAGGAAGTAACAGAGGATTTGTTTGGAAAAAGTGTTTCTCGCCAAAAACAATTTCACCCAGATTCTGACGGGCACAAAAGAGCAATACTGGAAAAGGACTGGACAGAAAAACCTGGACTGCAACTATTATTACAAATTTGTACAAAACGTACAAATGGCGAAAGTAAAGAATAGTTTCGAAGAAAGAGTCTAATGTAATTTAACAGTAAACCTGACATTTCATCAGAGCCGACTGGCATTTACCAGAACTGTGAATAACACACACATTTCGTTCACACACACGTTCATTCAATCTGTACCGTCTCCATGTTAAACAGCAATTATCTCTTCACTCTCCACTGTTTACCTCTGCTAAAACCACTGTGGGCTTCACTGCTAACACAACCCAGCACTCCTCACATGCTTTAGACTCACATTTACCTGTGTTTATACCAAGAACTGCGTTATTTTACAGCATCATTATTACTGCTGTAAATAAATTTGCGATACTTTACCTCTAAACAGTGTGCCAACATTCTCGATTGAAAATCAAGATCGTTTTTCACATTCATATTTTTAGGAATAGAAAGGAAATAAATTTGTAAACTAACAAATGCAGACAAACAAGTAAAAAAGTCGCAATATTATTGTATTGTAACCCAGATCTCGGTGTGATTTTGTTTTGTCGCGCCCCTAAGGATTCCCATCCCTAACAGGAAGGTAGGACAGAGTGTGGCAAGAAGTCATCGGCCAGCGTGACAGAAAGACTCTTACCTGCAGTGAGTTTAGGAGACTGAAGACATAAGCTATAGCCACGGAGAACGGCACCAGAACTCCGCAGAGCCAGGTCAGCCCCAGGATCGGCAAAAGAACCAGCACTGCTTTTACAGCGGCCCTGAGAATCACAAACACACAAACAGCACAGGAAGGTCTGATAGAGCAAACAGATTATTTTATTACAAGCATGTATATACACACACACACACATAGAAACTGGAAATATTCGTTGACCCCTCCTGGCTGCTCTTGCAGACTTGTACACCAGAGCAGATAGATTTCAGGGGTCATTCCCGGCACAACGGGAGCAGCTGTTTATTCTCACACTGTGACAATTTCCACGCTAAATCGTTTTTAATTCTGTTTAGTATAAAATTACCTCTTCATTCAGGTAACCGCTAAAGCGAACCAGCTGCGAATCAGCGCTGCCAGGCGGGGGAAGTGTGTGTTTGATTTTTCTTGGCGGACGCCACGTTTGACCACCGGCTTTCAAGAGTCACATTGATATTTGTTATACACAGGGGCCCTTCTGAGGGCAGGGCCCCACCTCAGCGACTGATGCCGGAGGTCTAGAGGTGTCAACGACGCTTCCAAACGCTGGATAAACGTGACAGCTTAATTTGCGTTGTGGTTATTTATAGTTTCAAGGAGAAGCTGGAATATCTATAAACCAGCATGAGCAACAATATAAATGCCTGTTTTTAAATATGGAACGTGGTGGAGGGATCTGAAAGTTTACTTTGACCTCCCTGCAAAAACATTTAATCGTTCCGTTAACAAACAAACAAACAAACAAAAATATTGGATGTTGGAAGAGGCCGTAATGTACAAATAAATCATTTTAATAAGAAGGATTAAGTTTCTAACGCTATGAGCAGGTACCTTTGATGAGGTCATTTAACAGAACCACCAGATATGAGCAAAGCTGTGAAAGGGTGACCCCATGTGGTGACCAAAAACAAATGAAGAAATAAAGTCCCAGAGAATTAAGTAAAAGCAACAGGGCTGCCAAACAAACAATTTCATTTATTAATTCCATATTCCCAAATGATTTTGAAGAATAATTAATGAATAGTACTTAAATAAAAAAGACCTACTTTATCTGCTCGGACACTTGCTCCTCTGGACTGCTGTTTAAAGTCATCATCAGGGATTTTCTCTTAGCCGTGCCGATGGTGATGACCACCACACGAGTAAGAATCATCACATTTACCTGCAACAATCATACGCTGTAAAAACACGTTTACACGAAACAATAAAACAACAGACAATAAAAACTAAAGGCAAATTAACCATAATTATGAAGATGACCGGACCGGCAAAACCCCAGATGACTCCGTTCTGAACACTAAGCCAACAGTGACCGTCAGCAGAGTATTTTCCAGTGGCAGAGGCCAGAGTGATGGTGACTATCAGCACAGGCAGACCTGTTACGTGAAGATTTCTTTAGTTTAGGCGTGTGTATACACTGGCCTCAAAAAACACTTAAGCCATATTTAAAATCTACGACTGTCACCGAATTCCATTATATACATTTTAATGTATATATTGTTTGTATATACATTTGTTTATACAATGTATAAAACAAACTTCTTTTTGTTAAATGTTTTGCTTGAAAATCATGCTTTAAACACTACTTTGTTGATACATTATTGGTATCACTGGTGTGTTCCACAGAGAGGGTAAATGAATGATGAAGAATTTTAATTTGAGTGAATGTTGCTTTATGGCTTTAAATGCTTTTTGAGGGTGTATATAGTCTTTATTTACACAGCACTGACCAATAATGTTTAATTTTTTACAAACTGGATCTGAATTATTGAAACATTTTAATTGTTAATTTAGATTCACATAATTTGGTCATAAGGCTTTAGACATAAAAAAGCTGTGAGTCTAAAAAGAGGTGAGTCTAAAAAACATCTAAAAAATATCATGTAGTCTAGAGTCTGAAAAGTCTAGAAAAATAATTACATAGAACAGAAAATATAAAAGACAACAATAATGGAATCAACAGGAAAGCTGCATTCCTGTACTCTTGAACCCAATCAATACCCATGTCTGTCCACAACAGATGGAAGAGCTGTAAATGTCCTGTTACCCCAGCCAATCAGGTAGTAGTATTTCATGTGGCGGTCCTCGCTCAAATTAACGCTCACTACTTTGCTCCAGAGAAGCAGTCCCTCCACCAGCATCCAGCTGAACGCTGCCATGAAGAACAAATGCATCAGGGCTGCCACAAGCATGCAGGCCACCTATGGGGCAAAGGTCGGAGAGCAGGCGGTCAGGGGTCAAAGGGTTAAGGGGTCAAACATCCACGCAAACGTGGCCACACGCCAGCTTATCCCTCGCCAAATATGGCAACAACGCTAATGTTGTTCTAAGACGGTGTCAGGCTGCTTGTTAGAAACATTTTTCAAGAGTTCTAAAATTAGATCTTCATTTTTTATGTAAATTTATAAAGTTCACTTTTTTAAAAGCTGTTAAGTTGTCAATTAAACATTTTAAGTAACATTGTAATACCAACAATAAAAACAGAGTAAACAATTCTTTTGCCAAGCTGAATAGCTGATACCATTTTATTAGTTTTAGCAACATAAATTTGCTACAGGTATTTGTTATGTTTTGAACCTTCAAAACATGTATGTAACACTGTACCTTATTATGAATCGCAGAACCACTGCAGAGAAGGACAATCTGAGCACAGATCAACGAAACAAAAAGATTCTTGTGGACTGATGTCCGATCTGATTTTGGTATACTGCAAAAAAAAAGGACATTATGTAAGTATAATATTTTAGCCCTGATTCACTTTAACTGCATTTGCAATAAGCTATACTTAGTGACTTTACTGACAAGTACATAGCTGTTCTGATGTCAAACATAAAGTTCTCTCAGGTTTTTAGAAGATCTGGTGACCCAAATGAAGGCTGTGTGTGAGTACAGGTTGATTAGCAGCAAACTGGCCATAAATCCTTTAAAGAAATCAGCTTGTCTGATACTGTGCTGATTAACCTCCTTTTGTGCTGCCGTTCCTTTAATTAACTCTTGTGTAATGTCACCATAAAACTTCAGCTCTGGCCTCATTTGGCACAAAAGCGCTAATTAGCCGATTAGTGGAATTCAATACTGATTCAGTCTCAGAACTGAGAGCTATTGACAAGTGTGAGGGGCCGTGAGCTCACAGTCACTAAGCCATGACTCTGTACTGTGAGTGACTGTGTGGTGTGTCAAGCAAATATTATTCCATGTCGTGACCCTGTGAACCCGACAATTAGAACAGTTGTTCTCAACCTTCTTGACTTCAAGCCCCGCGTTGTCCAATATGTTTGAAGGTATAAATATATGTTCCACAATACGGTTTTAATTTAAAACATTCAAGTGTCCTGGCTTTGAGCGAAATTTAGGATTTATTTTAAAGATGAAATGCAGCTAGCCAAATGTTTTGAGATTTAGTTTATTACTGCATTAAGATAAATAAACAATATATTTGGTTTAATGCTTAATAGGGAAAATGCGGGACCGCAGTAATGGGATGTAAATTATGCAGACAAATTGTAACTGTGGTAAATTAACAGAAAGCAAACACAGTGAAACTTAACCCATACAGGGTCTGTGCTTGTAATTTCCATTTAAATTTCCATTATTCAATAAATACTCTGAAATATTTATTAAAATATGAATTATTAGGTAAATAACACAATCAATATAACTATTAAATAAATTATTTTAAGTCATGTTGCCACCCACTAAGAAGTTTTCTGAGGCCCCCTAGTGGCCCTAGTCCCTGGTTAAAAACTGTGTGACGAAGAAATGCAGAGTATTGTGAACATCTAAATCAAATGTACAACAGTACATCATACACTGTTCTTCAACAGGAAATGAGAAAATCACGCTGTTTTCGGCGTGCTGTTGGCGTGGCAGTGTGTATCCGTGGAAACCACTTACTCCAGCACGGTAAACAGCATCAAGGTCACCACCAGCGCGCAGAGAGAAGCTCCGGATCCGATAAACGTCAGCTTCGTCAAAATGCTTTCCTCCTCGGCGGTCCACTGCGGGAAAAAAGACCCATTAAAACACTGATCTTAGAGGTTAACCTCTGTCAATGTCATCTCACTCTTCATTTAATGAATAAACGAAGCATCTCATTGATCCAGAGATATACATGAACTACCATTAACTACCACATACTAAAGGCTTGAGGCCTTCTACTGCACTGGATTGTGTTGTAATAGCTGTAAATGTAAATGTGAGATCATGCTAAAAGAATACTAACAAACTTCTTTCTGGAACAGCCAATTCAACAGTTGGACAACATCATCTCAAAGCCTGTTTTCAGGCTCTCAGGCTTTCATAGGCTAACAGTGACCTCTTGTGGAATGATTGTGCTAGAGCAAAAAGTGCCATTTGTTTGCCTTTATTATTGCCATTGTTTGTTTATATTATGTTCATTTTATGTTGTTGTTTCCAAATGCACTGTTTAAGATGTTTACTGTTTAAGTTATTACTGTATATTTGCAATGTGAAATTCACAAAAGACGCTGACTTTTGAATTTCATAATAATATGTATACAGCAGCCTAGTAAACATTACTAAATAAAGAAGGATTTTTTGTTAGGACCATCAGCTTTGTTACACGTGGAACCACATACTCTAAACATACCCTGGGCTCCATATAATTCATGAGGACAGCAAAGTTGGTGGTGTGGTTGCAGAAACAGGAAGTGACATCAGGAGCAGCAGGCAGCACTCTGCATCCTTTATTCGACCAATCGCTGGCACGACCAGCCCTTTGGACATTAAGAGACTGAATCAGGCTCAAACAGGAAACTGTCATATGGTATTACATTATTTAGCAGTGTTTTAATATAATAACACCCACTTACATGTAACTGACATTCCAAAAGACACAAACAGGCGTGACTCGTTTGGAATATTCGCTCTGAAATGGAATAACATTGTCATGGATCTACTGTGTGTCAAAAACAATACCTACAACGAGAGGTCAACATCTGGACCAACCAGCCAGTCTGCAAGTTTAGATTAAAAGCTGAATTAAATGTCTATTATGGACATTTAATTTAGCATAATACAAAGTAACCAGCACTCACTGTGCAGTTACAGTTAAAAGCCTTAACGCACCCTATAACAATAACAATGACTACAGATATTCACTATATATATTCATATATATATATATATATATATATATATATATATATATACTGTATATACATACATATATATATATAACATATATAACTTCATTTTATTTTCACTTATTTAATTTTTATACCATCCACACTTGTTCTTTTATAATAGAAATACAAACTGTATTGTATAATAGAAATACAAACTGGTTGATTTTGTGTTGTGCTGTCAATCAAGTTCATAATTCTACTTTAGGACATTTGATAAAATGCCAAGAAGAGTCACTGTGAACACTTTAGATACACAGGCTGCAAATTAAACATTTGCTTTATGTTTTTTTTTACCATAGACCCAGAAGACAGAGTGTACTGGACAGAGACTGGAACGTTCTCTGCCCTGGACACATCTCGCACTGTCGCTGATATCACAGCTGTGGCTAGCTGAGCACTCAGATGACTGCATATAAACAAACAAAATAAGGTTACAATAATGCAGCACGAATGCACTGACATTACACGTGTGAATTTAACGTGGTTATTATATAGATAAAAAACACTAAGATTTTAACACACTTAAGATGCAGACTTCAAACAAATTGTTACGCTCGTTTTGGTATAGAGAGATTAAGGAGGCTCTTGCTAACCTCTTACTGTCTGTCTTTTGGTGGTCAAGGGTCTTTACCTCCAGTTTAGACAACATCTGTGATAGCTGACTGTAGTATGTGTGAATAAACATCACCTCCTCGTGGCCTGTCAAACCACACGCATGCCATCAATTAACTGATAGGCCTTCTCAAGCATCACTACCCAAAGCTCTTCATTGCTCACCCAGAGAGAAGATTCTATGCAATTCTGACTCTGGGATGATGATCTCATCTGGGCTGCTAAAGTGACTGCTGTGGACTGAGGGCTTGTACACAAAACTGCAGCTCGTCTTTGACAACCTCCGTGACTCCAGATGAATGTCTATGAAACAACAAATCTCATGACTACAGTTAAACTACAAAACTTAAACATGTTAAATGTAAAATGTGAGTGAATGAAATACTAGACAAACATTTATATACATATACACACACACACACAATGCAATTACATGCTAAGTAAATGTTCACTGTACCCATGTTCTTTGTTGACATCGTGAAGCTTTTGCGTTCTGCCCAAAGCTGATTGGCCAGTGTCCACAGCAGCCTGTCTATGCTCTCTACAACCCTCAATGGTATAATGTAATTCTAAGAAAGTACAGAAGTTATGAAGTACAGAATTCATAAACCTGAAACCAAAAAGGATTTGATAGTGGTCATCCACTTTTTCAGTGGCCTGGTTTCTGTATTTGTCCCAGTTTGAGAATAAAATGTAAGTGAATGGGTCTGGGTTTTTCAGTCTTTTGAACAGTTAGGGACCTTCTAGCAAAAGAATGGCATCTAATGAATTTCTGGATTGCTTTCTGATTGGTGCATCTTATCTGCTGTGGATGGTATTTAACTTTACAATTAAACACACATTTTAAAAACAAAGATGGTTCTATAGCAGCATTCTCCAGTAGCATCACCTAACAACCTCAGACTTTACGTCTGTCTTTAAAGGTTTGTATGTTATCTCTCATTGAGATTTTGAATTCCAATGTTCCACCAGAGCCTTATTTTAGAACTCTGTAAGTAGCGTGAGGTATCTTTACGCCACAAAACTGCAGGTAAACTCCAACCAACATACCTCATGAGCTCTCAAATCTTTCCACAAGTTGGCCATGTCAGGGTCAACGAGTCTGCTGGCTAGTTCTAAGCAACAACTGATAATGGACGTGAAGTTCTTGAAAGGACCCGTGATTTTATTGTGTTGAGTGGCTGATGTCTTTTCGAGGGTTTCAATGAGGTACAGAAGATCAGAAGGTGTGATGATGTCACCGTTGCTGTCCATCACTTTCAAAACGGTGCTCAACAGAGAGCTATGACGTGTAAGTTCATTTGCAGGGAACAAAGATACATTTTTATTGTCAGTCTCCTGTTGAGAAAGAAAAAAACAACAACATTCAATAAAGAATTAAGACTCTTTATATAAATGTCACATTTTCTATAATCTGATTTATAGTTCTTAAGACAGAACTAGATGGGCATGAAAACAATGGAAGAAATGGGTTTACCAGAAAAAGTGGTCATTTCTTGGATTCTAGTGGTGGATTCTAGTGGTGGATTCTAGTGTTTTTAGCAAATCTAATAAAAAGCAGCCGTGAGCGTCTAACTCACAGGCTTGGAATGCAACTCATTGCTGACTTGCGTGAAGAACGGAGTCCCAGGAAAACCGAAGGAGTCCAGCTGCTCTGAAATGAAGATATGAAACACTTGGATTTCTCACAATGTTCAGATGAACAAAATAAAAAATGCTTTGATGCTGAAAAAAATCAAACTGTTTACGCTCACTGACTGGAATATCATGCGTACACAATGTGTTGACAGACTTGCATGGAATTATAAAGAAAACTATTTGACTTAAGTTATAAGACAAGCTATCACCTTTGTGGAACATGCACACGCTTCCTCTTTGTTCCGCACATAAGTCATAGATCCATTTCCCACTTGCAGGGTCAAAGGTTACACATGCCTTATTGTCAGACATGAGGACATCTTCAGCAGAAAGATTATGATGCAAACTTGGATTCAACCAAGGGGTGACTGATTGGTCAGGTGGGTGACTCTTGTTACCTGTAATGGAAAAATAATATTGCACATACAGTGATCTTACTGAGCGAAATCATCTGTCTGGGGCCACTGAACAGCAGACGGCCCAAATTTGCTTCTAGTCGGCCAAATTTAGTGATGTCATCCTGAGTCATAATCATCATGAGTCTCCAAAGTCTGGTCCATGTAAAGACCATATGTCTCCGCTTCAGAAGAATTGAGGACTGTGGATCTATTAGTCATGTGATGGCCCCATGCCAGTGTATGTTTTGATGGGTGGGCCTCTTAATTACAGCATGGATGAAATATTTACAACCATTTTAGTCTGAAGTTACATATCACAACTTGGCAAAGACGTGCTGTATTCACATAGATGGAAGAGTGGAAATTATTTTGTGAACATGTGAGGGACAAAAATCAACCCAGAGTCCAGAGTTTAAATGAAAGTAAGGCAGGACCCCATAACCACCACTGACCCTACCTTGACATAGAGAATTTGCCCTTCGTGTCTGGAGGGAGGTTTCTATTTCCAATACAGATTCACTCCATTTAAAGAACAAGCCTGAAGGAACGGGTGAACAAACTTTTTCCATGCTTTGAATTTCACTGTCGACCAGCACACTGTCCCACATGTAAATCTGCGTAATGTTCCCACAAAGAGCCTTATCGCTTTTGTAACCTCCGAATGTGTCCTGCTCTTGTCCAATGATGAAAAGACCATCACCCCCGATATGGTCGGATGAGTTAAGGGAACTCCCAGAACCCACCTTTGTTCCATCGGCCCAGATGGTCCATTTCCCACCGTTCCCAACCCAGCTCGCACATACAAAGTGCCAGGAAGCATCATTTGGGAAGACTGTTACATAAGAAGTGTTTGAACCATGCACCAGCAATGCAAGTTGGATAGGCTCGTTCTCCATAATTCTCACTCGGAGTTGGAACTCATTAATGAACGATTTTATGGAATATGAGAAAACAGTAGAAAGTCCATGGCAAGTGGGATCAAACTGGAGATGAGTGCAAACAGTAAGCACTTCCATGTCAAGGAACTTGTGGCGGAGACGAGCCGATTTTCGGTGTGGACGCACTGGAAATTCCAAAACGTACATATCTGAAGGGTCTGGAAAAACATCATCTGTCAGCAAGTTCTCAAACACAACAAATCTTGAATATTTAAAATATAATTAATTAACACAACATCACAAAAGCCACTTTGTCAGCACTAACAGACTGAAACGTCTGCTATTGCAATTTAACTGGAGCGCTGCGTTGTTTTAGCACCCAAGTAGGGTTAGGAACCAGAGGAAAAGCTGCTCACCACTTATGTGGGAAATGCCTGCTTTTTCTATCCATACAGGCTGGGTGATGTTCAGGGACTGTAGAAAACTGTTCAAGTTCTGGATCTCTTCAGCACTGGACGCCACTGCCAGGGTTCCTGAACGCTGATGGCAGAGTGTGTGAGCAGCAGACCATTGCTGCCGATCCGGTACATACTCATAGTAAGACTCTTCGTGTGTAAACAGAGCTCGGCCCTCCACTGTAAACACAGACACATTTTGTTTACAAACGTTTGCCGTATTTCCTGTTGTGGGCCTTAACCTGTCAATGGCCAATCAAAAGTAAAAGTAAAATCAAAAGTAAAACTACAAACCATTTAACTTGCCAATGTGTTTTCAAGCTTTCAAATTCTTTGGATTCACATAATGCAGTTTGAGTAGATACAGACAGTATTTTTTGAACTAACATCTGTTTTCTATAATAATAAAGTATTGTAACAGAAATTACTCCTGGTTATGACTAAATTATAAGCTTGGATACATGATAAACAGTTAGATAAACACAGCTCAAAAAGATGATTTATTACCTTTTTCCACGCAGTAATGAATGAGGACCTGGAAAACATTAGTTTGTAATTGTATTTCAATATACAGTATAATGGTTTATAATAGAAAAAGCTTTTTATATTTTAACTGCGTGTTTAAATGGGCAAGAACGTCTTACTTACAATAATATTGGAGCAAATAATTTCAAAAAAGTTCATCCTGCACACAAAAAACCCACTTAATTGTTAAAAATAAGTAACAATGAATAAAAGAGGAAACCATTTTTATTCAACAGTTTTAAAGAAAGCTTTACGAAAATTAAAATTACTTAAAATCAAATTTGGCATTATAATAGTTACACATTTAAATGTCTGAATGAAACAGAACATTACCTTTCAATTGTTGCACATATGTAGGCAAAGTTTAGTCGCAAATAGTGAATTTAATGTATTTATCTCGACGAGGAAAGAACAGCAAATTGTTAACAGACTCTTTCCGTCGAAGCTGCTGTCAAACAGTGAGAAACTCCCGCGTGAGATCATGAGAGGATTGAGCGCGCGCCTCCCGCGCTTCGACTCTGAGGCGAGCTGGCCACGCCCCTCACAACTGGGACAACCGACTAGTTAAAACACACAGCGGTAAGTTTTAACTAGGAGTTACCTCCGTTAGTGCCAGTTTAGTTGGATTTGTGGTTTAAACAGATATATAACGGGTGATAGATATATTTACACACCATAAAACGAAACGATTACTATTATCTTTTTATTATACAGTATTATAACGGTTTACTACTGGTGATAACTTATAAGTGATTTATATGTAATTGACAAAAGATTTAAGATAATTTAATTGTAGTTTATTACATTAAGTGTAATATTGAGGTATTGTTACATTAAATGTAGCAAAAGTCAGAATCCTTAAGAAAGATTAACAATGGTTATCAAAGTTAGCATGGTAATCAACAACTAGCATAATTCTTGTAGGAAAAGTATGTTTTTTTTGTCACAATTGCATGTTAGGAAAAATATACAGTTGACTTGAAAATAAATCCGTTATTGTGTAATGTTAAGGCAATTTCCATGCCAAAAAATATAATGCATTTTTTACTTTTGGAAAATGAAAGGCATTATCTTTTATGGAGCAAAACACTTACTGTCACTTAGACAAGAAATAAAAAGGAATTACATGGATTTTAAAAAATTAAGGCATGACCACTGGAAACAGTTACAATCCATTAAACAGAACACAAGACTGAGTCCCAGCGGATATTTATTACTCAAGTATAAATTATCGTAGAACAGTTACATGATTCAAAGAAAATGCCGCTACAACTGCCAAAAAACACATTTCCGTGCCTATGAAAATGTGAAATGCCTGTGCCACCAAGCCTGTGCAAAGGTTTCAAGTGCAAATATAGTGCATTCTGAGTAAATTATAAACCATTTGAAAATAAATGACCCAGGTAATAGAATTTCCCTCCAACAATTGAACAAATATGTTCTTTGTCTTTTAGAGTCCTACATTATACAAATAAGCCTTTCGGTAAAACACACGGCCACCTACAATTAAATCTACAGGTCGTACAACATTTGTTCAGACAGTAGTCTACAGCACTACAGACCAAATACTGTACATCTGTATATACTGTAAATACCTCAAAATTCCATCGCAAATATACAAGAGGAGTTCATTTTAGCCGTAACCATGACATACAATGAGGTTAAACACACGTCTAGTACCCCTATTAGGACATTCAATCAACAGATGCCCAAATCACACCCACTGGGCATCTCTGGAACATGTGCTAATCCCTGAGGAAAGAGAATACACAACTTTAGGGACGGTTCGATTTCTGCTGCCATAACAATCAGCATGTGGCAAATGCATTTCATCTGTGCTTTTAACGAACATCTCCATCACAGCCTGTAATGCAAAATGCACGTCATCACGAGCGGCCGTGACGCGCTTCACACATGGAAGCTGAAGACTGTCGGCATGCGTGCCGCCCAATCGGCGCGGAAGACCACTGATGACATCATCAATAGTCTTGGAAGAAGACTGGACCACTTGCCTAAAAGAACCGAGACCAGCGTCGCTGCCTCTCCCTGCATTATAAATCAGACATCATAAAATGAAGTCATGTCACATGTGTCATAACCCAGAAGTGTTTTTTTTAATGTGGAAAGACTGAGGTACCCTTCAGAGAGCTGGACAGTGAGGAGTGGAGATCTGTGAGAGCACGGTTCAGCTGGAGGAGTTTAGAGGCTGTGTTCTGAAGTCCACAAACATCTGGGGCTTCTTTGTGCTCTGTACACTCCTCAATGGAGTCTGACCTCTCCTGTGAAAAAACAGATGGACTTACATACTTCAAACCACCATGTACCCAAAATTCTTCCCTTTCGGTTGTTCCAAACCTGTATGACTGAATTGTTCCGTGGAACACAGAAGTAGTTTAGCAGATCCCGGGTGTATGTTTATCATACAATGAAAGTGAACGAGAATGGAAGGTGCATGGTGCTTTGCTATTTTTGGAGCTTAACAGCACCAGTCCCTGCTTACTTACATTGTATTGAAAAGAAATGTTTCCTGACATCTAATATTGTGTTTCACAGAGGAAAGTAATTGGGGTTTGGAATGACAAAACTACTGAACTATTGCTATAAAACATGACCTCACTATTTTGAGGCTAACCAACACTCCAATGCAATACATTTATTGGAATGTTGGTTTAAAATATTTAATACATTTTGGTTCATACAGTACATTTCAAAACAAACAACTTGAATTAAAACAAGAAGAATGATGGATCTTTGGTTTGTTTCAGCCAACAGAATTCAGTTGTGTGGGGGGATGGGGTATCAATTGTTTAACCTAGCATCTTATTCTCTTGTATAACAATAGCAACGAGCCTGTAGTTTGTTTGGTGAAGATAACGGTTACAGCCACATTAAAGTGACAGATAACACACCACACAATCCATTTATTTTCTAAACAGCAAAACGACCCAAACGTGCGATAAGACCCCTTGGTTCCACCATTTTACAAGCGATGTGAAAGCTAGTCTGCCTTGGTCATTGTGGACGATGTCATCAATCCAAAACATTTTAACATCAAAGACAACAATGGCTGTCTGTTAGGCGTACCGACAAACTGCATTGGATGTAGCTTTGTAGAGCGAGGGCGACCTCCACCATTTTGGTTTTCAGACTCTGTAAAATCTAAAAATTGACCAAGAAAAAAAATTCTAAGTGATGCCAAGGTATACATTTAGAACAAAATGAAAATCTTCTAACATTTATTTACATAAGGATTAAAACCTCAATCCTCAGATCAAGGTTATTTGAGCTTATGATTATGCTTTATGGGACTTGTTGAGACTTTCAGAGAACTTACTTGTGTCCTAGGTTCAGCTATCTGAGCATCTCGAAGCATCAGTTTAGTGATGGACAGACCCGTCTCGAGAAGAGCAGTCACACCTTGACGCATCCCATTCTGCAAAGAATCCACAATCGAACTCTGAAGAGAAAAACAAAGACAGAGAAATGAGAACTTCGTTGCACTGCTATATACTAAAGAGGTTTAACAGCTTTCCAATATTTCCAAGTACTTTCAGGTTTGTTGAACACATTAGTTACATCCTACTTTAGCAACAAAGACTTTTTATGCAGTTTTAAAGCTTACACCTAGAGTTGGGCATTAAATGTTTAATAACTCAACCCTTTGAATTCCTATTTTTTATTCCATCGAACACTTATAAAATCTGCATAACTATTTACATACAAATCTCTGTGCATTTACTTGCTTGCATATAACTATCTTCAATAGTTATATGTCAAGATTATGTGCATTATAAAATTTAGCATTTAAAGACTGTCATTAAGTCCTTCAGGCTTCAAAGAAGATACCCACACTGCCTATGATCTCTGAAGCAAATTCAGTCAAATGAAGATCAGTGCTGGTCACTGCCGCCAGAAAGCCAATAGTGTTGAGAGCCGTGTTCAGACACTTGCAAACCTTCCTCTGGGCCTCTGTTACCATGGAGGAGATCTCAGAGTCACAGCCCTGAATAAAGATTAGTTAACAGACTTCTATTTAGCATATCGACAGAAGCACCAAATTTTCATGCTACGACTGGATTCAGTGTTTGTCGGTACAGCTAACATTTATGCCACTTTATTATTTTTAAAAATGAATTAATATAGTATTTATTATTATTATTATTATTATAAATTAAATCATAATAATGGAGTAACTTTTTACAACAATATCCAGTTCAGCAATTAGGTCAAATGTTTTTTTTTAATTTACAATGTTAGTATTGATAATGTGAAATGATGCATTTTATCAGGCCCTATAAAAATATGACCCAACAGCAAACGCATCGTTCGGTAAACAAAGTTCCATGACCATGTTTCTACATTTCTCGCATTAAGCACCTGAATAAGTAACTGAAGGTAGCCTCCGATTTTTTTGACCTCCGACTTGAGCTCCTCAGCTATTTGTGATACTGTGTTGGAGATGGGCTCAGTACTGGAGACCCAATGCATAGTAATGAAGACAGCCCTCTCGACAGCAGAGGTGGCCTTCACCAGATGAGTCTGGGCTTCGGTACTGCAGGCAAACACTGTTCCCACGCACATAAACAGAAGAAAATGAATCTCTTTGTATGAAGCTGTAAATGGCAGAGACCTCAGCATTCATATTGAATTGAACGTTGACAGTGACAAATGGCTGTTGATTTAGTTGTTAAACACGCTTACGATTCTCCTGACAGTCGTCGTCTTGGTGCTCGTACAGGTCTGCGATGGACCTCACGGCCGAGTGTATGGCAAGCAAGTCTAGGGTAAGTTTGTCGGCCAAGTTTTCATTCCCCTCGGCTGATTGGAAGGAGCGTAAGCGTGCGACAGCGGCACCAATCAGATCTTTGCAGATGGCAGGGAGGGCGGAGTCAGAAGTGCTGGAGTGGAAGGAGGGGGGCTTGCTCATACCCATAAGGCCTAAAGAGAGCCATTATATTAAAGCAACTGTACATTTAGCCAAGGGGTTGTGTTATATTTCAGACTTAAAAAGTACATATACTGATAGGACACAAATGTTATTTTACCAGCAGACTGCGGCGCACAGTGTAAACTTTGAATAGGATGCACTCTGATCTCATATAGACGGCCAGAAATCCTCCTGCTCTTTAATAAACTTCTGCTCCTGAGCCACAAGCATAAAAAAACAGATAATCAGTCAGTAATTCAGTTTATTACACAAACAACAGCTGATTTCTCATCGTGGCCTTTTAATGCAGCTTCTGCAACACTCGGTTGTGCCATGTGCACCATAAAAACTTTGGTGTGAAATATAAAGTATGGCATTTGAACAGTTAAATACAGTCCCAGTACGCCCCTTTTTTAAATCATTCTAAGGAAAGATTCTTAAGTGCTGCTGTACACAAGCAAAAAGGGCCTGTTTACACCTGGTATCAAGATCCAGCTTGGATGATCTAAACGTCAGGTGACGTGGTCAGTCGCCTGGTATTTAGACGTGTGTTAAATGTGACCACTTCTGTTTGGATTTTGACGGCGGAATCTTTGATTTTACAACAACATGAGTCACTTTCTACGTCAGTGTTACTTCGTGTTTATAAAGTGCAACAAAAGTTGTTTAAATAAAATAAAACTCTTGTTTTGGCACAATTGTTGACCGACAAGAAAACAAGCAGTTCTTTATTGCTGTCTGGAATGCATCAGGGCCGATTAGCGTTCACACTACAAATGCTATTTTGTCACGTGCGCTTCTGACTACCTCCAAATGTGTTTTAAATGATGGGATCACAAAACGCTTTCTACTTGCAGTCGAATCAGCCAAAACTGATGTTAGAACCAGGTGTAAACAGGGTCAAAGAAAGTAGAAGAAAGCCACAGGAAAGAAGTAAGTGATTGTCTACAAAACTAAACCAGCTGCGCGAACAGAGACTTCTCAGAGCTGTAGAAGGGGGGTTTTATGGCCGACAGGGTTTGGTCTGATCTGACGATTCACCAATATTGAATTTGGCGGTATTTACGTGCCCATGTAAGCAATAAAAATGGCAAAGCAGAAAAAATTGAAATGCAAAGGGGGAAAATGGTGAAGAATGAATAAGGGAATGAGCTGCTGAACTTTTCCATTCAGCAGGTTTACAAGAGGAAAGAAAACATCATGATGGAAGAACCAGTGTTTTTGTCCTGGGCACAAAGAAGATCTCTGTGCTGTTTTGTACAATCAGAAAACGCAGAGAACTTCAGAGCACCTTCGTTGACTCCAAGAAAAGCCAAAGAAGAGCAATAAATTTAAATACCTTCTACGAGAGAAGGAGGAGGTTGAAGAAGAGGCAGATAAGTCCTGTTCCCACTCATCATTAGGGTCGTAAAACACGTCGTCATCTTTAGGGCTGCTCTCCCCCTACAGCCAATAAACATCAAACTTGATTTAGCCTCAGATTCTTTTACGGTAATAAGCATCAACACTATATGCGCCAACGTTACATGCTTTCTGCTTTTATTGGGTAATTACAGGGAAATAAAAATGCTTCAAATGGCCTTGTCTATAATAGCATTCAAACAAGCAAGTTCTGCATTAAATATTTAACACTGTGTCCTAACCATATGTGCCATGATGCGTTTGCAGCGTCATGTCGTTTTTCCACTCTCAAATAAATCAGATTATTGCATTATTATCTTACAGTAATCTGGGCCAATAAGATTTAACAGTAGGCGGGGCTACCAAAACATCTTGTTACTCTTGGCTTGTTACAGCTAGTTGGAATAGAAACTCAGATTAAGGGCACGTCACATCCGTTTAGGATGGTACAATGTTAACTTGGTTTACTCAACAGAATCAGCATCATGCACTCGTTAACTACTAGTTAACTCAAGGAACACTGTTACGAAATCTTGTAAAGTCCACCTGCTCGAGCTCTCTCATTCCCGCCAAATTGCTCTGAAACTTCTCCAAACTCCAGAATGTGGAAATTCCAAGTTTGGTGTTCTGCACTTGGACCTGCAGCTGGGCGTCTCCACCTCCCTTTTCTTTATCATTTACCTCATGCCTGTCGGATAAGCAAATTTTATCAGATTCCATCCAATCATTTCACCAATATCATTCTTATAGATCAATCTGAGAAAACAAACTGTAATATTTATGTGTATTTAAAGGGTGGAATGAATCAGTTTCCATTTAGCCATGCGGGATGTTTTTTATTGGCCTTGAAAAAAACATTCCAATTAAATCATCAGCCAAAACCTATTCCTAACCCCTAAATTACCATAAATTACACTACAATGAAAGTAAATGACAGTGGAGTTTTTACATCTTTTGATGAATAAATTTCAATGACCTCTCCAGTCATTCTTTCTAGATAAAACTCATTTCATAGTAATTTTTAGAAGAGAAATTTCTAACTGATTAGAAACTTTAGACCTCAGCAAATGATCTTCAGAGAACTTTCCCATGACATTAAGATTTTATCATTTTTAAATTACTTTTCTCTAGCTTGGAAATTTCAACTTTGAAATTCCAGTGGGAGGCCTGTGCTTGGTAAATCAGAATCAGAATGTTGGTCCTGAAACAAAAATGTTCATCCAGTACCATGTTCTACTGGGGTAAATCACTGACACCAGTAAATTGTACCTGCTGAAGACGGTGTGCTTCCTGAGTTTGGCACTGATTTTGTTTGCTTCTTCAATCATCAGAGACAGCTTCATAGAGTCCCACTGTGGACAGGCTGCAAATATTGTGAAGCAAAACATAGACAAGATTTTCTATTGTAGTGTTTTAACTGTATTTTATTGTCCGTGCTTTATTTTGAAAAGGGGTTTATTTACTTGTTTTAGGGGTTTTGTTCACTTTGAGAGCACGTTTTTTCTCAATATGAGCAAGATCTTCTGCTATCTTCCTCTTTTCTGCCTCAAGGGCCTCCACGATTTTAGCATGCCGGACATCATGGTCAGCCAAGGCCTACAAGAAGCAGAAATACAAAACGGAAGAAAACAAATTGAAATGTCCCTAGAAAAGGTCTCACAATATACAGCCTTCAAATTCAGTAATATAAGATACTTCAAAATGAAACTATAATAAAAATGAAAAAAAAAGCATAGTTTTATCATCCACTGGGATTTGATTGGCTGTTGAAATGTGAATTTTCATGATATTGGTTAGCATTTCTCCCCACACACAGCCTCAATTATGCAACCAAAAAGTTGAGGTCAGTAAACTCATTTTACTCAGAATCTTTTCTTCTTTTAATCTGAAAGTAAACAGGGTCGGTTGTAATTTTACTGGGTCTGCTGTACCTGTCTGGTGGCCTGAGCCTCCATCTGCAGACGTCTTTTATGGGAGTTCACTTCCTGCTCCAGCAGAGTCTTAGCAGTCTGCAGCTGCTCAACTTGACTGACCACTCGCCGTTTGTCATGCTCTTGCTCTCTGTTCTTCACACCCTCCATCTCCTGAGAAAAACGGACAAGAATTCAATAAATTAGCCATGTAGTTTCTCAAGCAAGACAGGAAATGCAGAAATCACATGTGCATGTGATCAGCATCTATGGTAGGAGTGCTAACTGACCAGCTCTTTCTCCAGAGCTTTGATCCGGTTCTCATACTGGATCTTCTGGTCACTCAGCTCCTGCTGGGCCATCTCTTTAGCAACCTGAATCTCCTTCATCATCTCCTCTTTGGCCTTCAGTCGTGCCTCCTCAATTTCTGCTTCCAGTCTACGTAAAAAAATATTTAGTTGGTCTTTAGCAAAAAAAATATATATATTAAGCTATTATGCTTTAAAGGGAAAGTTCACCCAAAAATAAAAGTTGTCCATCATTTACTCACTCTCACATCATTATAAACCTAAATGACTTTTATGCTTCTGTGGAACACAAAAGAAGATATTTTGAGAAATGTCTCAATGGTTTTGTGTCCATAAAGGGGAAGCCAATGGGTGCCAATGTTGTTTGGTTGCCAGCATAATTCAAAAAATCTCTGTGTTCCTTAGAAGCAAAAACATCATATGTAAACTTGGAACTTCCATGTAAAGTTCCTGAGGCAGTAACTCACTGAGCTCTCTGTGCAGACAGCAGTTCGTTTTTGGCGAACTCAAAGTCCTTCTGACCATCTCCAGCATTCCAGCAGGACGCCCGCTTGCCGCTCTGAACCTCAGCTGGGTGATTGAAACGAAAGTAGTGATCACCCCCGAGAATAATACGGTCTCCCTGAAACAGAGAAATGAATGAGCAAATACAGATTTACATGAAGATCGTCAAACTGTGACAATAATTCCTCTTTACCACAAAAACTGGCTTGTGATCTTAGTTTGCGAATATAACCTTGAGAAGATGTTTTAGCATGTAAATTCTTCTGAATCTGCAACTGTATATTTGAGCTGCTTTTGATACCAGGCATGAAGTTCATAGCAATTAATTCCCATCCATAATATTTATCAAGACAAATCAATAAAGCAGCTGGAACCACTTTAAAAAAACATCCAGAATGGAACCTGGTGTCCATCATCTGAACTCATCTGGCATTTCCAGTGTAAACAGCAAACAGTCAAAATAAAAGAGGGATCTAATTTTGTGTCAGTCGTGCCAGATTAACTTCTTGTTGTTCCGAAAACTCATTGCAGACATTATCCTGCCATTATCCCCCGATCTCCGACATGATCACTTAGGCTGTTCTGCGGGCTATTTTTCCGGCCGTTTTTACGTGGAAATTCACATAAGGGTTTCAGATTTGGCACCAGCTTTCTGTCAGTGGAATCACACTGGAATCAGATTGGAATTGAAATCCAACATGGTGGCGACCGCTGGGCGAATTGAGTGAATTCATCTGGTTCATTCTGTCACTTACGTGGTGAAGCACAGTGCACTCAGACACGATGTTTCCATTCACGTAGGTTTTGGCATTGGGCATTGGTTTAATGCTGACGGTACCTTTCACATTGGAGATGACACTAAAATGAATGTAAAAACACAAGACCATAAGTCAAAAAGGTCAACATAGTTAACAAAATTAGCTTGTGTTTTTTATTCCGTTTTTAAATTACGTACGAATTCCTAGACATGTTCCTAGAGTTGCTAGACATGGAGGCAGTTATTCAGTTAAATATCTAGGGAATCACCTGCCTGTAGGCAAATAAACTGTTTGACAAGGCCTATACCATTTAGGTCATAATTTAGTTTTCCCATGAGGATTTTCCACCCTCGCCCTGACTAACTTAAACTAAGTTGATCAACTTAGTTTCCTAAGTTAGTTCCTAAGTTAGGCTTAGTTTCCTTAAATGGTCAAGCAGGAATAAGAAGAAAGTTCTTATTGTAAGATAGCGAACAATCTTTTGTTTCACACTATATGCTCCCTTAAAATATGCAATTTAACTTACTTTAACCCAAACTTTTTTGAATAAAAATAAACAAAAAGCCATTATTGAGCAAATACATCAACAGATCAGTGTTCAAAACAATCTCACAATAGTAAATGTATAATAATGATTTATAATCTGAGCTGGTTGATTCTGATTTCCCGGTAAATGTCAGTTTGGTTTCATTTGACTTCAACAAACAAAAACAAAAGTGTGTAAAGTAACCATCTATGTCATGTTTCAAACAGAGATGGCAATAGAGTGGCAAAAGTTACGAACTGCAGCTTTAAACAAACCAAAAGTGAACTGTTTAAGTAAAGTAGAGTGGTACGCAATCCATCTCACCAGTGTTCATCAGCGATAAGAGCCCCAGACAGCTGGATGTCATGGTTGGACTCAGACTTGAGCTTGCCGACCTTGGTCTCGCCCTCTTTAATCATGTACAGGAGCATCTCTGACAGCTGTGGATCCTCATTCAGGTTCACAAGGTTAGGCAGCCGATTATCCACCTTAAATGTGATGCCGGCACGCTGAGCGGGACAAAGAGAAAGTGAAAGTAAGAAGCTGAAGAAGACAGAGATGATGACCATGAAACACATTTGCACAAGCTCATCAATCCATCAAGTTTTGAGGTGTGACTGTTATTTAAAGTGGCAGGACCAATTTGTTCACCTGCAGATCTTTGGTTTCCTCACGTTTCCTTTTTTCTGCCTCTTCCAATTTTTCCTTCCAAGTTCTACACAAATTAAACAACAAAATATTTATTAAAACACACCAACAAGGTGCACGATAGCTGCAAGTGTAGCAGCAAAAACATTTTCACATACAAATGCATTTTGTGACAAATTGTTTATGTAACGCTGATAATGAAATGATTTGCAAGGGCACACAAAGAAAGAAAATATTTTGCTAACCCTGTATAATACGGTTGCATTTAGTAACATCAGTTAATGCATTAGAATAAACAGAAATAAACTACAAAAACATGTTCTAAACATTTTAAATATATTTAATTTAAACAATTAATTAATATTCTATTTTATTAGAATATATACTTTTATAATATGTAATATGTTATTATAATATTTTAAGTATAATATGAGCCTTCTGACCTGTGAGCTTCAGCAATCTCTTGCTCCTGCTGAGAGAGTTTATTTCTCAGACCTGCAATCTCCTGCTGAAACTGTCTCATTTTCTCTGGCTCCACACCCTGAGAGCTCATCTGAGCCGCACGCAGCTTCTCCACCTCTGCTTTTAGCTCTGCCCACCCAGTAAACACATTGGAAACACTAATTCTCTCATTTAAATCCATATACGTGGGTTAACGGAACACAAATTACTGAAAAGGACCATCATTTCTGCAGATGCAGCACCCTCTGGTGGACAGGAGGTGTGGTGCAGTTTCTCACAACACAACCTGACCATATAGTGGACCATACAGTAACATAGCTAAACAGATAATCAGGTTCCAGTGTTTAGGAATTTAAGGGCTGACCTCGGATCAGTTTGGCGTTGGTGTCCTCGTTGACTTTGGCTATGTTGATGATCATACGGGCCTGCTGGGCGTAGCGCAGTGTGCTTAAACTCTCCTCCATGTTACTGGCCGCAGGGCTCAGTGTGGCAATCATGGCAGTCTTTGAGTTTCCACCGAGACTCTCCTTCAGTAACCTGAACACAAGAGCAATATTACACTTCCGTTAGCTTTAGAAAGTTGTCATATATAACATGATATTAAAACTCATTTTCATTATTGCATCATAAATGTTACTGAACTCATTATACATTAGTGCATCTGCTTCTATGAAGCAAAATGTAATAATCTTTCATAAAAATGTAATAACTTACTCTGCTTCAAATAAGACTGCTGATGTAATCCAGGACAAGCTGGCTGGGAATTTACTTTTATTTTTTTAAGAAACTGTATGTGATGCTTGTAGAAAACTTAAGAGGATAGCTAACCTATTTTATTGTGCACCAGATATAAATGATAACTTCGGAATCTGAGTTATCATTTCTGTTCTCAACCCAAACAATAAACTCACGTTCCATCTTATATATTTACTGCTAAATATTCACTCAGAAACGCATCACACCATGAAAGTTAAATGCGCTTTAAAATGTAGTCTTCAAAACTACATCAAAACAAAAGCTGGATATTGATTCTCACCATGTGAGCACTGACTCTCTGTATGGGGTGAAGACTTTCTTTTTGCTCTGAGCCTGTTCTGACAGCGATGAGATCACCTTTCCCAATGTGAGAAGAGACTTGTTGATACTCGCTCCCTCCTGAAAATAAACAAACGTTAGGTATGTTAGGTATGTATATATTTACATTAAATACTGATCTGAAAAATAAAATTTGGTACATTGATTATGCAATTTAAAAATATTAATTACTACAATATCCCCCAATATTCTTGTGGTTTTTTTTACCCTAAATACAATTCTTGTGCTAGGTTTATTGTTTTTGTAAAACTTTCACTGCCAAGTAAACAGTCCCTCAACTTACATTTGTATTCTATCAATCGTAATCGTAATAAATCAACCACACTGTGAGCAAATTTCAGATTTCATTATGCATGGCCTAAAAATTCCATAACTGGATTATTGAATAAATGTTTACATCCCTTCAAACGAGTAAAGCATCCCGAAATGGTGGAATGCTGTGTGAGGTGTCTTGAAGTATAAACAGAAGCTGTCAGTTGGTGGATTACCCTGAGCCGCTCTCCACTGGTCTGGGCTGAAGTGCAACGCTCACTTCCTGCCAGATCCACCAGGTTTATCCTGCTGGTGATGCAGTGATCGTGTTCCTCCTCCTCCACAAACTCTGTCTGTGATCGTGTGCAGAAACGTCATCATACGGTCAGAAAGCAAGACAGCATTGTTTGGTCACACATGATCTGAGCTTGATCATTTATTAACCTTTCCAACAAATGAAATAATGGTTGAACACTAAAACACTCATTCTAGACTTTATGTTTATGCATTTGATAGACAATTTTATCCAGAGTACTCAAGGTTAACAGTTTACAAGTGTGGGATTCGAACCCATGACCTTAACGTTGCTGGCGCACATCCACTTATTGAACCAGGCTTACTTTAGTTTGCGTCATGACCAGTGTAAAAACAGAATGAGATCTGGAGCTTTTATCGTTCATGCCAGTGGCAGCTGTGGCTCTCTGTTTGTTCCCAAGCTCAAGCCAAGTCTGTGAAAACAAGACAGGAAAAACAAATGTGCATTTAGACCTGAATGTATGAAACAGGAAATGAATTAAAATGAATGTGAACAAGAGACCACGTTACCTGAATATCAGCGTAGGAGGTGACCACGTTCCTGCACATAAGAGCACACAAGGTTTAATGATAAATATTCACATATGTACAACTGAAGATATAAATGTGTAAACATTCCTAAATTTAAATTTCAGTAACGTTTAAATAACATTAACAATACCATTGGTCTGGGATTACTTTTCATTCCCATCCCATTATTAAGGTTGCTTTAAAATATATATTTTTTTAAATGGGTTTTCCAGATATGTTAGATACCACCCTTTGGAATTAATTTACATTTATACATTTGGCAAACACGTTTATCCAAGCCTAGCATTGCATGCATCGACAATATTTCGATAATCTACAAAAATTCCCTAAATATTTAAGACCACATTTATTTCCATTACTTTTTCCAGCCTCAGAAATTTTAAATGTCCAGATATTCCCAGATTTGGATGAAACATTTGCTTACGTGGACAGATCTGCAACGTAGGGCCCATAAACTGGATGCTCTCGGACTCGAAGCTGGAGAAAATGAAAGCAAACAGGACTGAATTGCCTTAATTATAAAGAGCAACTAAAACGTTCAACCCATTCAATTCTATAGGATTTCATGTGGCTGATATTGTATTTACAGAAATTTTCTTCTGATTTATTTCATCCTTTGGCACCAGCAGATCATGGATTTTCTCATTGTAAACCTCAAAGTAGCTCATCTCCAGGTGGCAGGAGACCTTTGAACATACATGGAACAACTTGGATAAAGCATGACCAGACTTTTAATTCATTTGCAAATTACTGAATCTAAAACTAAAGTGTATATCTGTATTTTTATCCATATGTCATTAACCTCTTTGGTGTCAGTCTTGGACAATCTTGAGAAAAGTTCCTCACAGAACCTGGGAATAACTCCAGCTTCTTCACCAAAACCCATCATGCTGTATTAAAAGTATAATAAAATATAAAAATAAATATAAAATAAAATTAACTTGTAATTTTTACATCAATGTCTTTAATTACATTATATATGAAAATATAAAGTGTATCCTATTTATATTTAGGTGTTATTAATAGTAATCATTTCATCTAGGTGTTCATACACAATCCAGTTTCAATCCAATGTCACATTACTTACGTGTAGGACTTTCCAGACCCCGTCTGTCCGTAGGCAAACAGGCATGTGTTAAATCCTTCAAAGGCTCTTTCGAGCAAGGGCTGAGCCAATTTTTCATAAATCATCTTTTGACTGGCAAAATTTGCTTCCGATTCATCAACCGAGCAAAAAGAGAAGTCAAACGTAAATGTGTACATTTGTTTAGTGTCTGGATGCTGCACTAGCGTTTCTTGGTTGTTCATGAAGACCACCTGACAGGTTTTCTCATTCTTCTCCCTGTGGCCACAAAGAACAAAGATACTCATAGTACAACCCTATACTTTTTCCATTGCTTCATTAAATTTGTAAACTTTACAACCATTTGTAAACTTTACAACCAACACAGAGTTAAAATAAATACAATTTCTCACCTTGAACTAAAAGGTCTTACTCGAACTGCAACAGTGACTGCACTGTTCTCCATCTTCAGATCTTGGGGTTGAAGACCACTTGTTCTGCTTACAGCTTCAGCAGGAACCTTCACTTCTCCTGCAGTGGGTCTAGAAACACTCATTCCTCCATGAGGCGTGGAGCTCATTAAGGTTGTAGGTCTCCTCACCTGTGATGAATGTGATGTAGGTGTCATGTGTCTATTTAAACCACCAAACTGAACCTTCTCGCTGGTTGCTCCACACCGTGATCTTACAGGTTCTTTGTGCAGCTGTGATGGCTTATGGCTTCCCATGACTGTATACTTCACAGACACGGGTCTAGGTGCATCCTTACCAGCCAGCCTCTCAAAAACATCTCGCTTGACACTCAGTTTCTCAAACTGGGTTCTTCTTGTAGGTGTTGAGACTGTTTTACCCTCAACATGAGTGGAATCTACCTTCTCAGAACCTGTTTTCAATGTTTTTCCAGGTGTGTTGGTGGTTTTATGGATCTCCTTCACTGAGGCTCTGGCTCCAGTGGACACAGATGGTGTTGGATTGGGTTCAGATAGGACTTTGGTTCTGTTCATGGATCCTGTCCTGGTCCTTCTCTGGAGTGTCAGGCGTTTCTCGGTGCTTTGGTTCTCCGTGTTCTCCTCCGTGGTTCCTTCATGGTGGATTGCAGTAGATCTGCTGGGTTTTCTTTGAAGAATGAGTTTCGCACTAGACGAAGTTGTTTTGGGGGCGTTTTCGCCACATTTAGTAAGCGCTGAGATCACATATGTCCTGTTCATTTCTTTGGTTTTATTGACAGATGATGTCTCTCCGTCTTTTGAGCGATCCATGATTGTAAATGTTCAAATCAAGACTTTAAGTGTAATCTGCTTGTCGTATTAAAATAAGATCGCAAACGTGCCGAACGATTTAAAAACATGTAAACTTATAAATTAAAACGAACCTGCATATATTAACTTTTGTAAACACTCCGGTTGAATAACAAGTTGATTTTGTCCTCTCTTCTGTTTTTAATTCCGTTTTGAGGTTGAGAAACTGACTGTACACGGACTCCTGATTCAAATGCGAAAACCTGTCAATAAAAACAACAATAACTCCCTGTATGTGCATCGCCATACTACCGCTTTAATTCAAAAACAGACGGCGCATTGTGATTGGTCAGTTCCGAATGACGCAATGATATATAGCCAACAGACAAGGGGCGCTCCCGGGAAATCCCACAGGAACATTCAAAATTGAAATGGTTATAAATTATGTAATTTTACAAACTATTAAGCTTGTTGATACCATTGATTTTGATGGAATTGTTTTCATGACAATTAGTACAGTTTCCTGTTAAATCTTTCTTACTATAATGCAAAATAATCGTATTCTTGTTACCTTAATGTGCCATACAGCATCATTTTAAAGTAACTGTAATATATGTAATTTTTATAATGGTAATAATTTGTGTTTTCTTTTTGTCTCACTGTGTTCAGACTGAATAACTGTTATTACTAAAAGTCACATTACAAAATAAGGCTAAAATTACGAATTTTTATTTCTTAAAATATGTCTTATACAATTGCGTGAAATATTATTTAGACAAATGTCTGATGCAAAAGTAATGTTCATATGTGCATGAAGTAAAAATGTCAATGAATACTAAAGCATATGCTTAATTCACTTGTGACATTTATTTAAAAAAAACCACACATTAGAACAACAAAACTAATGAAAAACATATTATAAAAATCTTCACTGAGTTTCTGATAATGTCAGTGAGGTTGCTCTTGGTTATGATGACATCATCTCCATGGTTACTTCTCTGTTTGGCTCTCCTCATTTGTTCCTGTAGATGGGGGGAGTTGGGAAGTTGTGGTGGCAATATGGAGCCAGTGGGTTTTACTCAGCTGACGATGTCAGTAAAAGACGCTTGTTATTGTTGTTCATAAAAGTGATGGCCGTGCCTCTGTGGCCCAGATTATGCTATCAATTGAATGTATTGTTCTTGAAAAGTTACATATGTATACAACAATTGCCCTTATCTGAACCAAGCATTCTAGCTTTGAACTTTTCACAGGAAGTGCACTGAGACTACAGCAGAGCCAAATATAGACCTGCTCTTATGAATTACTCATACTAGCGCACATAAGAGGACTCAGTATTTAGGCTAACAGCTGTTGCTTTAAAACAGTTTGTGAATGTAAACAGGGTGACCTGCCAATACTGAGGCAAAACGAAGACTGGATGACTGATTTTGATACATTTGCTAAATTGATTGTGGTTCATTGTGGTTCTGGCGATGAGGCTCAGTGGCTCTTTTGAGCTTTAGAGATCTTGGCATAAACATTTTCTGCCCGTCTTTATCCCGCAAGAGCTATCCGACATAAATTGAACTTAACTATAGAGATAAACATGATAATATGTAGATTTCAACGCTTCAAGTCACATAGACGATACTCTGACATCTGTCCAAAACTTGCTCCAAACGGTCGCACGGTTGTGACGTCATACAAATGTTGTGCTGCTGGGCATTGTAGTTTTTAAAGAATCCATACGCCGTTACCCATAAAGTATACAATAATCGTTTAACGTAGCATATAACAATATATTGTATCAGTTCATTGTGGGGTTTTCCAAGGTCATTACAAAAATGTTTCTTCTATTAAGACATAATCGATTACTGATTATTGATTTGTATAGTATTTTAATAGATAACAATTTAGCTTCAGAAATATCATCAGGTCAAGTTTCTTAATCTCAGTCATAAATTTCAGACCAGTTTTGGATCGGTAGCGTTTGTTGGGCGGACCACGCATGCGCAGATCAGTCAAACTATGTTAAGTTGTGTTTTATTTTGATTTGAAGCATTTTTCACGAGTATTGCTCTTTTTATGTTAATGAACATGCATTAGTATTGAACGTAGTCACGTATGAATGTCAAAATAATATCTTTAAAGGTCAAAGTTTGTATTCCAATTTTATTTTGTGTTTTGAGTAGGCCAATATATAAAATATATAAAATAAAAAATATAAGTCACAAAGAAATATATAAATTTCCCATGTCTAATTTCTTCCCCTTAGTCCCATTTTCTGGCCAGTTTTGGATCGTTAGCGTTTGTTGGGCGGACCACGCATGCGCAGATCGGTCACTTTTTACACCGCTGCAGAGACCGCAGAGCGCTGGATGAATAGAAGAGGGCGAAAAACCGTAAATATCCAGATGGTAATATGTGAGAAGAACATCCTAAAGAAAGAAAGCTTTTTTAAATAGAAAAACCCTTATTCGCCTCTTCTGACTGAGGACATGCGGGTTTATTAGGGAGAAAACGATACGAATCAAACGGGGTACCAGAATGGATAAATATTTAAGGGCAGATCCCCATTTTTACTATCGTATCGCCTCAAAACTGACAAAAAAACGAGCCGTTGTTTAACGCTACGAAGCTTTTGTGCGGTAATCTGACGTGTGTGTGTTACAAAATCTGATATATACGAATTAAAAGGAGCAAAAACTCAAGACTTGATACATTGAATTCCTTCGGAGAGATGTCATCCTTTAACCGTGAGTCCTGGATGTGATACTTCAGCTGTGAATATGGGGGATCTGACCGAGTCCAGGGACCAAAAGAAGACGTTCATTGTTCCTGCCATCAAATCCTTTGATCATTATGATTTTAATAAAGCTAAAACGAGAGCCAGTCTCACATGGCTGGTGGCAAAAGCCTTTGGCACAGGTAGGTGGCGTCGTTCTCTTTCCGTACCAACATCTTTGTCTGTTCATTTGATTACAAATGTATTGCATTGAGCAAATAAATACTTAATGCGAAATAGAATTGAAACAAGATGACAAGAAATGCATATGCAATATATGGCATATGCATCAGATGCATATAAATGCCATAATGTATATTTTAACAGTGCAATAATTATAAATTAGAATTTTCCAAATTATTTTACTGATTTTGACAGTCTTTATATAGGGCAGATCTGTATAAGTCCCAGAGTTCAAACGTGTATATTGATGCGTTGGGTGAGCAATAAAACACAATGAATCAAGTCTTCATTTTGACTGGACAGCTCATAGCACACTGTACTAAAGCATCACTAGCTGCATTTAATTCTATAACTCATATAATTCATAAAAATGTACACTATTTACAATATAATGTATGATATTTACAGTGCATTTAACATTTGTCAGTGTTTGTTAGTGTTTCTTAGACAGCATTCATAAAATGAATGACATGTGGACACTGTGAGGAAGCTCTGTTACTGTCTTCTATTCTTGTTGCTTGTGGCAAGTGTTACCAAGTTCTTTATAATGTGTGAAACCAGAATAAAGATTAACAGTTCACACACTGATATGTGCGTTTAACCACAAATAAACACTTAAAATTAGTGATGATTGAAAAACACCTTAAATACACTGACATCAGTCAAGTCAGTGCTAGCTAGGATAAGTCTGAAATAGTTTTTCAGTTTGCACTGATGTTTGTTTGATAGCTAGCCTTTAGGCTATATGTTTTGGCTGTTGTCTTCTTTGGGGTGTGGTTTAATAGAGCAGGCCCATTGTGATTGGATAACTGATGTGACCACAGGCCATCTGGTTGTCTTCAGGCCCTCTCATTAAAATGCACAGTCAGGTCTTCAAGCCCAACTGCAGCCTGGCTGTCAAAGTGGTTATTGTTTATTATCTTTGATTTGGAGTGACCTTGGGCTTGGGCTTTTCAGAACATCAACTCCATATATACATTTATTCCCACCACACACACACACACACAGATTTAACATTTAAATACATTTTTATTTTTAACATAAACATTTTAGTAAGTACATTTTTAGGGATCATACAAATAGGAAACAAGGGGTTGTTAAATGAATTGAGTGGTCAGTTAACTCCATAAAAGCTTCTCTATGGATCCATTTCAGTCAGTTGGGAAGACGATAATGAATTGGACAGATACAGAGTGATTTAATGGCTTACACTCTGTGTTGTGTTCCCAGACCATCTCCTGAAAGCATTCTTCTGTGATAGATCATTGATTCCTCTAAACCATATATAGTAGCTTAAATCCAGACATATACAGAGCAGCCATTTACAACACACTTAAAAATGTCTGGTGGTCACATGTTGATGAAACATTGGTAATGTCTTTTGTTAATGTGATGACAACATCTGTGGTAACTTCTCTTGTTTGAACTTGAGAGAATCTGACTTCATACTCCCATGACCTTGGGACCAGTCGGCTGAAAGCAATTGCAAAAAACAGCTTTAGAATAAAACTAAATTTGTTTATAGACAAAAGCATCCTTCTAGTTTAAGCATCATTGGTTTGTAGGTTTTGATATTCTGTTATCTAAAGCAAAGATAACGGAATTCTTGAAAAGAGAAGAATTCTTCAATACATTCTTACTGCTTTTGGCTACTGAGATGATTAATTACATCACTACTGTAGTTTTTAACATCTTGGGCCTTTGAAACCTTATTCAAATGTAGTCAGTGAGCTGTTGGTATTATTGATTACTGTTAATCCATGAAGAAGAGTCAAGGAGGTACTCAGAATATAAACACCTGTGTTGTTGAGCTCCTGGGTAGATACGTATGAAGGGGAATCGATCAAGCTCCCCATTGTTGCTATGGCAACCACGGCCCAGCTCGACACAGTTATATTTCTGACTTTGATAGTCAACGCCTGGTTACTCTGATACCATCAGAGAGGTGTTTGATCACCGAGAGGCCCATAGCCTTAAGATATAGGCCAGTTTTGAAACCTTTCACCAAAGTTATGAAATAACCAATAACCAGGTTTGTCTTTCCCTCATGTGCTTGTTACCAACATCATTGCTTGTTGATGAATGTGAAATTAGTAGAAAGTGTTTTAATTCTTTTTTTATAGAATAAGCACAGTCAGGTGTGACATAAAACATTAAAAGTCATGAAACACTGAAAGTCAGGTATTAATGATGTGTAGTGTAATTGTTCTCACCATCTCCATAAATAGCTAAACGTATGAGTTCTCCATGGATACTGTGACCTCATTTAGCAGATTCCTAATCCCATTTGTTTTGCCGAAGCGTTGGCATGGAAATCACTTATATTAATGATGTTTTTGATATTGGAGATGTGTGGTAGAGTCACTTTCTTTAAGGGTATTCCCTGCCCTTCATCTTCTCTACTGATTATGTCTGCACAAGACCGGAGTTTTATATTTAGCTTTTCGGAAAATAAAAGAAAAAGCTTTGATCCTTAAAATTCAGAAAAATTCTTGGCTGCTCAGCTCTCTGCTGTGATATAACAGTGTGAAGGTGTCCAAATATCCGCAGAAATGTTCTGGGTTCGAGACAAGTTCTATAA
>JAZGTK010000784.1:5000-31629 GCA_036877625.1 Ambastaia sidthimunki
CAATCCATATGAGAGACTCAACTAACAGTGACAAAATCGTGACACAACGCACTAGCGACACAATACGCTAATAAGCATGAACACAAATATTGCACAGCACAATTTATTTTGAATTACACTGAACTTTTTAGTTCTGAACGTTTTAGTCAGTACTTTCCAGTATTGAATAAAATATACATTTATGTGTAATATTCTTTCTTATTTTATCCACCGTCTTGGATGTATGTTCTCACAGATGTCACCACAATGCATTATGGGATAGGTTTTAAAACAGAGCTGTAGACCGTTACCCAAGGTGTCGGTTCTGGTACCTGAGGCACTGAGCTCAACCGAACCCCATTTCCACTGAAGAAAAGACAGTTTTAGGCCAGAAAAACAGGCCCCTTTACATCGGCCCTTAACATCTGCTGGTCTCCAACAAGGAACCACTAACATCACGGGGGGGCAATAATTATTAGCTATTTAAATGCCTGTGAGGACCTGTTCATGTGGGTAGATTTGATACAGTATTTTGAGGTCACCTAATTCAAGTTTAATTCAGCGTCCTCTCGGTCTCTGTCTTTTGTGTCGGCTGATCTGATGTGATTGAGGGCATAATTAACCTTCCCAGAACACATCAGTGCCGTCACACGTGTCTGGAGACCTTCATCTGTGCTCTCCTGTGTACCTCTTATTCACCATCTACAGTCATCTTCCACAGAATATTACTTACACATGCAGACACTCTTCTGTGTTCTTGAATTATTAGACTTTCTCTGGTTTTTTATTATAAGGAGACGATGAAAAATGTTTCATTTTCCTTTCCATAAATGAAAAAATTGATATCTGTTTAAAATTAATTTTGAAAAGGTTTCTTCTTCTTTAGTTAGATGCAGAGCACACTGCTTTTAGATTTACAGGCTGTAATAGTTTTTTCTGTGTTGTATATCATATTATTATTTTTTTGTGTTAGTGGAACATTTTAAAATGTAATGTCTAAAAAACTGGATGTTTTGAATGTATGCAGTCTTGTTGCTGCGTAAGTCTGTCAGTGGGAACGTTCATTTAATGTTACAGCAGCCTGTTTAATTCAGAGAGATGGTGGAAAGCTGAATTTTCTTAACTAACATTATAGGTGGAAAATATCAGAACGAGGTGTATAAATCCTTCACTTTAAAGTGTGGGACACCTTAACTGTCAAACACTGGGCTGTAAATGTGTGACCGGCCTCATCCAGTTCTCGTGTGTGTCTGCAGAGGGCTGAAGATAAATGGGTCTCTTTGTGTGTGTTTATGAGGCTGAACTTCATTCTCCAGGTTGGAGTCCAGCCCTGAGTCCTGGGTTCTAACAAACCCAACACTGTCCGCCAAGACCTACCCTGGCCGAAACTGTTTACATGTGTTTGTATGTGTGGGTGTCTATGCGTGCCTCATACTGAAGAGACTTTCTTCTGTGAGTGTGTGTGTGTGTGGAAGGAAGTGTTTATCTTGATTTTGCCCATCAGATTGCAGGTTTTACGAAATTTAATGGAAATGTTTGGTTCTCCCTGTCCAGGTTTCCCAGGCAATGGGTTGCAAAGTGGGTTGGGCCGTCCTAGCAACAAAATCAGACTGCACTGATCTGTAATCTGTAATAATATCTTCACAAAGGACAAGTGGAAAGAAGAGCTGTGTTTGTAAATGTCTGAAGATGATGAGTCTGAAGATGAGGAGAGGAGATGAGGAGTTTTGAAGAGCAGGAGAATAATCAGGAGATGAAGGGAGGAGATACTTTTAAAAAAAGGAAGAAGTTGTGAGTCGAGGAGCACGAGAGGAGCCAAAAACCAAGATAGGAGGAGTTGAAAAATGAGGTGAGGAGATGAGAAGAAACAGAAAAAATGATGAGAGGAAACAGGGAGTTGAAAGTTGAGTAGCTGAAAGATGAGAAGAGTTAGAAGATGAGGACAGGATATTAGAAAGGGGGTGTCAAAAGATGATGAGGAGAGATCAGGAGAATTGAAAGGCAAAAAGATGAGAAAGAGATGAAACGAGTAGATGAGAGTCAAAAGATGAGATGAGAAGAGCAAAGGTCCTTGTTTTCGTTCACCATCACTCAGTTGTGATGAAATACACATCAAACCTTAATTTTGACACCGGCGTGACCAAACAAACTGCACCAGACCCTCACACCCCCCCATCTACTCCGCCTCTCTCCCAAATCCAGTCGCTCGTCCATCAGAGCGGCGAGAAGCGTCAGAGCTACTAATCATTATTTAATCAAGCTTACTGGCTTGATCTGCTTATATTCAATTAATTTAATCCACTTCTTCCAAAGGCCGTAGCAGAACTGCACGCTGTGAGCGACTGATCCACACTCCAGCGGACTGACCCTCTTAAACGCGTCTCAGAGGGCCGGCGAGCTCTGAATGGACACAGTCGAGCATGTGTTATGTGGGCGTGCGTAGTGAGGTGTGCATCGCTCGGGGGGGATCGGAATTCCTGGCCCGTTGCCTGTGACCCAGATTAGGGGAAATTAAGGAGATTTTGGGAGCTCACTCTTATGGCCCGCTGCGCTGCTTCTTCCGAAATAGAAACAGCAGGGTGGGGTGGTGCTTTTGGCAGAGGCCCTCACCACCAGCTAATAATTGCCGTCTCAGACTCCTTCATCATCCTCCTTCATCATCCAGCCTTCTCTCTGTGTCTGTCTGCTGTCTATAGAGTTTATGGGGCTGCACCAATATGACAAAAATCTGAAATGTTAACTATTTCCCTAGTGATTAATTCAATTAAACTAATCGATTGATTGATTGTCCAGCTAACAGGAACGTTCTCAGAACTTTTCTGTAACATTCTGTAAAAATTATTTTGAATAACATTCACAAAAAATATTTGAATAACATTTTAATCAGCAATAACATGAAATCTGGACGTTTTGAACGTTCAACATTTGAAACGTTTTTCTAATGCTTTGGAAACGCTAGGGGAAATTCGTACAACCTAAAATGAATCAATTGTTTCATTGAAGTATTAACGCTGTCTCTGTAATTTTGAGACACAAATGAGACTCAAATGAGACCAGTGTGTAAAAGTTTAGAGCTATAAAATGAATACGGATAGTTCTGATCTGATGACATTTTGTGAGTTGATATTGAAATTTCAGACTTTGGTGTCTTGGCAAATCTCAGTTTGTGACATTTTTTGGGAACTCTGAAACTCTAGAACAGACACGTGAAATCACTGGACTCTTTTTCTCGAGAGAAATCCGGATGAGAAGCGCTGATCTAATGATCTGCCACTTCTAGCGTGTTATTGCTGGAACTGAGGTATGAAATTGAGCAGCGGAGGAAGGCAGAAACAGCATGTCCTCTTCCAAATCTTGCGATACGCAAATGAAGCTCTCGGATTATACGAGGTAATGTTAATGTGTGTGGAAGAGATGCAGAAAATGAGAAAACAAACACAGAGACAGCAGCAGTATTTGTTGCTTCATAGCTTGGACACGAAATGTCTCCATTTAGAATCACAACCAATGATCACTTGAATTTACACTTTAATATTTAGGTTGTTAATAGTGAGATTAAATCTTTTAAAGAGAAAGATATTATTTTTGTACCTGTTTTTACAGTTATGTGTACAGTATTGTATAATCATTTTTGAAATATCTTCTAATATACTACTAAAAACAATTAAGCAATTGATGAATTTTTTTAAGCAATTGATGATTTTAATTTTTTTTTGCAAAGGTCACGTCGGGGGCTCTGTAGACTCACACACTGAAGGACTCGTAGTGGATTCAAAACAGAACATAGAACTTTGCAAATTCCACTCGTTTTCGCTCCGTAACTCATGAATATTTAAGTACAGACATTTGCATAAAACTCTGTTTCTTTTGGGAGAAAAGCTGCTGATTGTATTTGTTTAAATGTCACTTCCTCTAGCTGTCCTGATGCTAATACGCTTTAATTGGCAGTTTGACATTTACTGAAGACTCTTTATTTGGAATTAATTTAACACTGTTTAATGTTCAGTCTGTGAGATGTATTTTTAATTTTTTTACCGGGTGGCGATCGCTATAACATTCAAGGAGTTTTGCTTTTTTTGAAGGAAGTTAAATGAGAGCGTTTGGTTATGGAATGATGAAGCCATGATCCAAAATTTGCACCGTTTTGTTCATGGTACTCAAACAACAAGGGCATTCTGGGAAATGGAGAATCACGCTGTGACCGGAGCGGTTTCCAGCTCATCTTTGTGTCTGCAGTCGGCTAAGTGAATTCCTGGGGTGTCCGTGAAGGCTTCCCAGCAACTTAAAATTTGCAGTTTTCCCTAAACAAATATTGTGTAGCGCCCAGTTGGCCATAATGATCCTAAATAGGAATGAAGCACTAAATAATTTAAATGATTAACATGTTCAGATACATCCCAAACTAGCAATTTTAGATTGTACAAACATTTCCTGAATGTTTCCACTAAGTAACAAAAATGTTAAAAGTGTTGACCAATTTTGGTATTGGTTTAGGAACATTCAAAACGTCCCATTTTTAGACACTGTATTAACGTTAGCCAATGTTCTGAGAACGTTCCCTGTTAGCTGGGTCTATGGCTTTATATGGCTTTAGCTGGCCCTGCAGGCTATGAGCATAAAGTGCCTTTTGTTCATATTTAGCGGTTATCAAAAGAACCTTTTATTAAAACTTGTATTTTATAGCTTTATTCCGTCAGGTTAGCGTACAATGTTTTTTATGTTAAAGCTTCTCTTGGTAATGTGTCTGTTTGTAAAGTCATAATCACAGGCGGTGATGCTTAGATAATGAGAGATGTTTTGTTCTTCTGACAGTTTTCTTATATAAGAGGCTTTTGTCAGGTGGGACATTGTGCCAGATTTACCTCGTATTTTCTCTGCTAGTTTGAATCCAAGCTTCCCTCCATCAGCTGCCATCCGAGTGACCCTCATTTCCTAATGGTAGTTAATGGAGGACAATCCCATAATCCAGCAGAAGTGTGTCAGTGGCCTAGTGGTGCTGGTTTCTGACAGAACTCTCTTGGGCTGAAGCCAACCCAGCTAACAGGAAACGTTCTCAGAACATTGGCTAAAAACGTTTTTTAAAAATTCTCTCAGTTATCAAAAATGTTCTTGCAGAAACATTAGTTGAACTTTTTTAACGTTATATGTGTTTCGAAATCGTTATTCTTAGGAATAGATTTTTCAAAACAACATTATTAACATTTTTGTTACTTAATGGAAACGTTAGAGAAAGGTTCTTACAACCTAAACTTGTTAGCTGGGAAGGTTATACAAAAATGTTTACCTACGCCCACCAATAAGTTAAACCATCGTGTAACCTGCAACATTAAACTCCTGATCTCTCTTTTCATGACTTTATTGGAAGGCAAAGAACATAATATTGCTCAGTAGTGTTTTTTTATGGTTGAGGAGATGTTACAGATATTACAGGCATCTTTTTCATTTTGTTTTAAGTATCAACTTTGTCTCGTGTTCCTCACAAATTTCTAGTAAAATATGCAGTTCTAAAAATAGAACGGTTAATATTTAGTAACAGAATATAGCTAATCAGAGCTCTGATAATGTGGTTTTGATGAACTGTGGTGGAACAGGGGGTCTCTTCCTGTGTAAGTGGGCTGTTCTTGTCATAAATCAACAGCAAAGCGGACCAGACTTCATGTCGCTGCTTAGAAGTCTCGAAATAGCCACTTAATTCTCTTATCAAAATTTTGTAAATTCTGTTGTAACTTGCAGATATTTAATCAAAAAAAATAAAACCTGTCAAAAAAAGCTCTTTTTCATACATGTTCCAAATACTCACCTGCCCACAACCAATCAGAAATACAGAGAGGTGTAAATTAGTTTGCTTGCACCAAAGCCAAATTCAAATTTTACAATCTCCTTCTGAGAATTAAATAAAAACGCAGGCGAATCTTATTTCATGAAGTGTGTTCTAGGCAATATAAATGGTAATGATACAGAACCAATAACACCGCAGGTGAAATGGACACTGAATGTGTTTGGTCTTGGTCTGGTTTTTAGATGGCGAGAGACCGATGGAGGGAACCGACACCAGCCACAGGAGAGACTCACGATCCTCCGACAAGTTTCGCAAAAGCGAAGACGCAAGTATCAGCCAGGAAGAGGAGAACACGGTGAGTTTTTGTCATTTAACATTTAAAAACATTTAAAGATTTAACTGCCTTACAACATTGTGTTAAATTAATGATGCTTCTATTTCGTAATTAAGTAATGATGTGATCAAATGGATAAGACTTGCTTTTAACAGAAACAGGTTTGAGTCCACTTTCAGTTTACAATGTGAATTAAAAAGAGAACTTTTACTTAGTTCACTTTTGTTTGAAAGCGTCCTGAGCTTGGTTTCTGTGTGAAGAGCTATTGGCAGAAATGTCACAACTAACAGTTTGAGGTTTTAAGAACGTTTCTGTAATGTTTCCATTAAGTAACAAACACACTTAAAAGGTTTTTTTGAAACTTCTAGGAACGTTTTTGATGTTGTATTAACAGTATTGCTTGGTTTTAAGAACGTTATTCAAACATTATTTTATTCATGAAGGTTTTTAAACTGTTACATTAACTACTTAAGAGAAACATTTTTAAAATATCATATATAACGTAAAAAGGTGCAAGATGCTACTGCGAGAATGTTTTTTGATAAGTTAAAGAGTACTTTTAGAGAACATTAGTCAATGTTCTGAGAACGTTCTCCGTTGACTGGATAGACACTCTCAAACTATATCAAGCTTTCTTCCACAGATGCACTTTATGAAAGGTTTTAGCTAAGACATATGAGGTCACAGGAACATGAGGACACACAGTCAGGAAAGAGCTTAAATGATTGATAATTTCTCCTCTCAGCCAAGAAGTTCCTCAGAAGAGACTTTTTCCGTCCCTCCCCTGGCACAGAGGGGGCCGGCTTTTAGCGCCTTTCATCTCAAACACATCACAAGCCGAGCTGTCTTCCTCTCACACCAGCTCGTCCAGTTGCTCCCCACCTCACAGACAGATGAACGCCTTCACTGTGAGATCAAATCAGTCCTTTACAGGCCAAAATTAAGCAAATCGAAAACAGTCTTACTAAGATATGGCTATTTTTTCTTATTGCAGGGTGAATACTTCAAAAACTGAATAAAAGCGCCACCTTCCTTTAATTGTAAAGAATTGTAAATTTTAAAGAATGGCCTTATTCCAAAAACAAATGTTCTTTTGGTCTGTAGATGGTTGTAGATGGTTCCTCATCGTCTCAGATTCTGACTGCTCTGTAGATAGTGTAGATGTTTAATTCAAGGATTTTAGAGCTGTGAGGGAGGGATTTATCAAGTCATAATAAAATGGAGATTGGAGAAGATGATGTGGACAAACAGAGAAGCGTGACAGATGCTGTGCTGGTGAAGTGATTTATGTGTGTGGAGATAAATGCATCATTGCCAGTGCTGTGAATACACAACTGCTGGCTAGTTCTACATTTTACATTCTCAATGTCACACACAACACACTTCAACAGCTCAAAAGTTTGTCGATATATATATATATATACACACACACTCTTTTCCTTTTTTGGGCAGAAGATTAAAGCACCACAGAACATTGGCCTCTCTATTGTCATCTGTGGTTATTCAGTGTATTCAGTATGTAAATACAGTATGTAAGAACACCAATCACCGTTTATATGCAAATATTACATTCACTGGTATTTTTTAACATTGTGATCCAATAGAAGACAATCTACCCTTAAAATATTTTTTTGCCACAGCTTACAGCTTTGTTATTTTTTGGATTGCAAAACAAAATATTGATGGCATATCAAAGACCGAAATGATCCACAAAGCAAAGAATTTTTTCATTAAGAATAATTTGGCTTTTTCTGTTTTAATTGCAAGAATGTATGGAGTGAAAATTGCATGTTTGAGCATTTTGAATTTTGAGCTGTACAGACAGTAATTAGAGATTCTGCGCTTGTGTGAAGACACACATTCACAACCACCAGAACTAATTAATAGCTTAGAAGCTTAGACACACTTATGTCCTCATTTAGTCACATTTTCACTGTATATGTTACATAATTGCGTTATATTTTGTATATATCTGATTGGTTAATAAAAAGTGTTTTAAACATTCCTTTAACTTACTAAATAACATTTTTTTATAACTTTATGGAAACATTAGAGAAACGTTCTTACAACCCCTAGTCTGAGGGATGAGGCACATTGCTGTTGCATCATCCATGTTAATGACCCTGAGGACCCGCTTGAGGTGAGATCTAGCATCTGAGCTCAGCGTTTCTGTCTGTGTGCTCAAAGTAAAGGGCAAACGTACAACCACCCAGATGTTCTGAAGAGCTTCATGCTCATAAGCACTGGAGACATCTCGTAGACCACAGAACAACAAAACCCTCAAGCGTCGCGAGAGGTTTCCTGTCTCCACGCAAATGGACAAAACTTCCACTCAGACCGCGGTCGCCCTCTTCTTATAATTGCTTGCAAATCTATGCCACTGATAATGTGTGATGACATCGTCAGGCTCTAGAAGAAGTAATAGCTCCACTTAAACTCTAAACCTCCATTGATTGTTTAAACGGCTGTGCCAGCCAGACTGGTCACAAGGTTTACAATCTGTTCCTGCAGTATTAATGGCTGCCGGGCAGATGCAGCGAGACAGGAAGTCTCATATACCCAGCTAACATTTTAAGGGTTGTAAGAACATTTCCCTAACGTTTCCATTAAGTAACAAATTGTACACATGTTATTTTGAAAGTCTTAGGAACGTTGTTTTAAAATGATTGCCTGGGTAAAACAACATTATTCAAACAGATTTTAAAATTCTGTAATGTTTTTGAAACGTTACACTAACAACCTCAGAATAACATCTTTAATATGTGATATATATGTAAATAAAGAAACGTTCTACAGACATTACTAAAAAGAACATTTTTGAGAGAGCTTTTAGAAAATGTTAGCCAACGTTATGAGAATGTTTCCTGTTAGCTGGAGTCTGGAAGATGGGATTTGTGAGACTGAGTCGCCTCCAGATTGATGTAAGGTGGATGAATAATTAGCTCAAGGCAGACATTAAAGGTTTCTCAACACTGTCTAGATGTCTTTGACTTCAAAGAGTCTGATTGGTGGATCTTCAAGGAACTTGTAATTGTCATCCAAAGTAGAAGGTAAATCAAGTGATGGATTTAGGGCAGATGAGGATCACAGACTCAATTTTTCCTTTTCTAATATATAGAATCCTTCGTTCTTTCACATTCATTTTAATAATAATGATAAATGAGAATCAAAATGTGTATGATAATGAGAGGAAGTGACAAATAAACATATACTTCTTTCAACATCTTTCATATGAACTATCATAGAATCAGTCATTGTTTAAGTCTAAAACGTGATATATTTAGAGTTATATACTGTAAATGTGTGTTTTTAATGTATGCTAATACATGTATGTCATTTACAAAGTTTCATGGCAGTGGAATCTTTTTACAACAGTTCTTGTTTCTAATATTAACAGCGGCTTCTCTGATTGGTGGATTGGTGGATGAACGCTTAAAGAGGATTATGGGTCATGTAGTTCTTTGCTGGGACATGATTAAATAAAAATGTAGCTGAAATCACACAGGATTGTAGTTTCTACGGTATCATATATTATCAGTTTACTTCAGAGCTCTGGAAATGTGTATACAGTATAATACAAAATCAGTTTTTCTGTTGAATTTTTACTTCTAGAGTAAAACATTTTGTACAGCTAATAATTTACATTTACCAAATGCAGGATTAAAACAAGACTAAGACCTTCCTTGAGACACAGTGATTATAGTTCACAGATTGTTTTTACATAGTTTAAACCTACAACCTTCTGGTTACCTGTACATATCTTACCCAGAACACTAAACCAAACCTCAAGAAGCTATTCGAATGTCTTCAACCAACTCCAGAATTATTCCCCTCTTTTCTTTTCAACGTATAACGGGTGTGTGCATTGGCCAAACATAGATTCAGGAAAAAGACTTTAAATAAGGTAATGGAAGCTGATTTTCAAGGCTCACCAGACTTAAATTACATTAGTGTCATTAAACCCAATCCAGGCTTTTTGAAATACAGACTTGGGCCGTTGTCCTAATTTGAAATAGCTTTCAGTGGCATTAAAATCAAGCCCTCTGACCTTGACTAATATTGCCAACTCCTGCACACCCAATAAATAAACTTGTGCTTGTGGGTTGCCTTTCACAGTAAGCAGAAAGTCTTCCTCAAACAACCGGCGGTTAAAGTAGTTAGTTAATCACTATTAGTGGTGGGTAAAGCCGGACAGGTGGTCAATACAGCGGCTGACTGAGATGGCATGTGTAATCAATACCCAAGCCAGTCTGCTGTATTGTCAGTAAAACCATTTGGGTCCAACAGGTGCCGTATAATGAGCTTTATATTCAGTCAGATCAGACCAATTACCTATTGTGTTTTTAATAGCTGTAGAGGAGAGGAAAATGTTTGTAATTCATTCTTTTGTTTTATTTGTAATCTTACCTGTGTGTAACAATACATTTGTTTATTTATTTTCATTTAATTGTAATTATTTTTGCTAGCTTAACTAAATGTCCTAGCTAATAATGACTGAGTGGGCGTCATTTCTGATTGGTTGGTAAGCAGCACCAGGTTAATCAAAAAGTTCTTGCAGCAACGTTAACAGAATGTATTTTTAACATTATATATCATGTAATCAAAACATTCTTAAGTAGTTAGTGGAATGTTTTAATAATGTTACAGAATTAAGCAAATGTTTAAGTAATGTTCTTATACACAACTAAAAACTGTACATTTTTAATGTTTCTAGCACTTTCAAAACATTTTTTTTTATTACTTATTGGAAACATTAGGGAAACGTTCTTACAACCCAAAACTGGGTTTAGGCTAGAAGTGTGTCCCTGGGGTCCCTCAGTGGTGGCAGTAATATTATCTTCAATTGTTATTGGAGTCTGTATCCTGTTCAAGGCTTTGCTCATGAATATTAATTAGTTTGTGTTACCTTATTGGCTGAAAGAATGGCCTTGTTCGGTGTTTGCCAATCTCCAGGTGAACTGACAAATCCTATTATTGTGAGGACATGAGTCATGGATATTTATAAAGTTACTTGACTGGACACTCGGGTGAGGTTACCAAGCAACGTCTACATGACCCTTTCATTATTCAAGCACCTTAGTTTCACTTTGAGCCAGAAACACGGGACGACATTTTGTGTTCATAAACAGCTACATGGAACCAGATAAAAGAGTTTTGGGGTCTTGAGATGTTTTTAAAAGTTGAATTATTTATAACTCAATGCAACTCTCATGTGTAACTGTATTGAAACTTTAGTAAGTTGCATGTAACTTTGTACAATTTGACATGTTAGATTTTTTGAGTTGTGATTTTGTTATGTGACTAACATAAAGCCTCTTTTATGAGTTGACATCAGTGTGTTTTTGAATGTTGGAAAGCTGTTGGGAGTGGGTTCTTATAATAGTGCTGTAGAGATGGATCTGTGAGGTGCTCAGTTCAGTCTTGTTTGTACACAAACCCACATGCCACAGGGCAAAATTGTCTGGATGACTTTTCTATTGGCCTCTACTGGATCTATGAACCATTGATTAATTCTGGTGAAATGATCTGTGGAAAGTGGAGGGCTTTAACCAATGATGGTAAACCGGTGACCCTCCTCTCCATTTCTTTCGCTCTGAAAATATTTCTGCCTCTCGGTTCTCCTGATTTCTTTATCCTATCCATTCTACTGAAGTCTTCAATTTATCAGCAAGATTGAGGAGTTTGGCTCTGATTGGTCCCTTACTAGGGGTTATTTCAAAGGTCACTGGTGGAATTGGGCCCCCGGGCAGATCGAGTTCTAGTGATTTAGACTTCACTATCATTCTGGGCTCCACAGAGCCTGCAGCTAATAGGCTAAACTCAGGGAACGACAACACAAGTCCAACAGGAGATGAGGAGGTTCCTGGGGGACAGTACAGGCTCTGGAAACAGACTAGGCTCTGAATGAAAAGCTCCGTGACTTCCAGACACCCCGGAGAGCTGTGTTCCTGCTCTAATTCATGGTCAGATTGAGGGTAGGATGTAGACGCTTAAACCAGTATACTTTGGGGTCCCGGTGGGCTCACCCTTATGAGCTTTGTCTTCTGTGAGGAGCACAGGTTCAATAGTTAAGACTGAAAATCTGGTGATGGCTCTGTCAAAGATGTGAAGAGTCCTTTTAACTATTTGTAGATAAAATGGCAGACTGAAACAAAAAAGTTAAACCATTACTATTGCCTATAGTGGTATGATGATATACAATGGAAAGATAGAATCATTTTAACCAGGACAATTTTTGTTAAACTTAATACTGTTTTAGAATTAAGTTTTATTAAGAGTTTTATTATTAGGGCTCAAGCACTGAAAGTGTGACAGTCCCTATTGTTTTCTAAGAATTATAATTTTTATATTGGTTATGTCGTAGGTACATGTACATACATGTACAAAACTTGGTACATATATTGTTCTCATTCTTTTGCACTGACATCTTTAGTTCTTCCCTACAGGAAGTTATACCCCACCATGCATTTTTTTCCGAGACCCTCCATTTGGCGATGGAGCTGTAATGTTTGTCTTCTCTCCTTGCAGCCATATTATTTGTTTCTAATCTTGTGTTTTTAACTTCAATGTTTCGTAATAGGCACACGATTGAGGAGAGATGGCAAGATGGATTGAATTGACACTCGCATGAGCACCATGACTCAGTTACGCCATGAGCAAACCCAGTTTCTATGGTAATAGTCTCCGAGTGCACCTCTGATGCTAATGAGTTAACTTCGTCGACTCATCCGGGACCGGTTAATAAGAGCAGAAATGTATGGCTTTATTTTCAGCTTGTGCAATTCAGATATAGATGGGCAATATAAAATAAGTCATAAAAGGTTGTTTTGAAGTGCAGGGATAAGATGCGTTGACATGAGAGACGGCAGCCTAGCAACATGGAGGGCTTCCGCTGTTTGAATAATTTATGTGAAAACCTCAGTTTAAGAGTTTATTTTTCTCCCGCTCTTTTGCTGTGTTGTCGGATGCACATTTTCAAAAGCAAATCATCAACATTTTGAAATTCAAAATTCTCTTTATTCCTGAGGGACGACTTTTTCCTTTCATGTTTTTCTCCTCAGGTTTTGAGAACTGCGTGTTACTTGTTGTTGCTTTTTGTTCTTTTGTCTCGCAGCTTTAGAACGTCTGCGGTGTTTTGAGAACATTAAATTACTCTCATTAAACGTTTCTTGATTATGCGTTTGATGCAGTTACGTTCTTGTGATAAGCTACATTATTAAAATCTGCAACTTTAACTACATGACTTTATCTATTATTAATTTTGGGCAAATAATTAGTTGTAAAGCCACCATCCACTAACTTACCTAGAGACCACTTAACAATTACCCAGAATACCTTGGTTAACTCATGCAAATGCATGTTAACCCACATTTACAGCAAAAGCTGTGACCATTGAATGCATAACTTTTCCAACATTTATACAACATTTAACTATTTATAATGTATATGTATAACTGTATAAAAGTCTCTGCCAAACACAGAAATGTAAATATACTGCTTTGAACTTTGACTTGTATTGTGTAAGCACTATAAAGTTAAAGTCCTGTTCTTTCAGTGACTCTAAAAGAACAGTTAAACTGTTGTGTACTTTATGAGAATGTGCGTGTAAAATGGCAGAAGTCTCATTTCCTGTCCTCCCCCACAAACTCTCACTGTCACCACACAGCAGGTGTCCACCTCCATCTCCTGCTTCTGAGCAGAAAAAGGAACATCTCTGGACCTTTGCTCAGCTTCAGGTCAAGTTCTCTTACTGAATGGATCCCTGGTTGCTGAACTGTGAGGCTCGGTTCACCTCCTGTTATCGACTTTTCATGCTTTTTGCTTAAAATTCTTGGTTGAACAAAGTCAACCCACCTGGACTTATATAATTCTCTGCAGTCTCCCGAGTTCCTGAAGGTTTCAACTTTTCAGACTTTCTTACTGTATAAAAGAGTTTTTTAAACCTGGTTTAAGCTAAAGAAGCAACATTTTTCATGCTATATTTGCCCAGATATATTGGCGATTTTAGATTGGGGTTATTACCCAGCTAACAGGGAATGTTCTCAGAATATTGGCTAACGATCTCATGAAACGTCAAATATAATGTTATTTGGAGTAACATTAGTATAACTTTTTATATAACATTATATATATCAAAACATTATTTTTTAGTTGTTAAACGGTACATATTTTTTAAAAGTTTAAATAATCTTGTAACCAAGCAATAATGTTAATACACTGTCTAAAAAGCGTTTTTGAACATACCTAGAACATTCAAAGTAACATTTCTAACGTTTTTGTTACTTAATAGAAACGTTAGGGAAATATTCTTAGAACCTGAGTTTGTTTTCTGGGTAATTGTTGGCTTAGAAAACATTTCTGGAGATTTTTGTTTATTGTGATTCCCGAGCTGAAAATGGCTGCCCTGGGGCTGTAGTCTAGGTCTGTCTTAGTCTTGCAGGGTCAGATTTTGTCTCATGGTTTATATTCTGGTCTCCCTGCAGCTTTTAGCAAGAACCACCCACTTACAAGAGAGCAAAACAGGTACACACTATTTAGGGGTGAACTGGATTACTTTTGGATTTCTAGTTTACTTGCTGTTAAGTGCCCTAAAAACTTTGAATATCATTCAAAGCCTGTAAATCTCTTTTAAGTCTCTCATTGTAGCAGCTTGGTGCACAAAACTTTCTGAGTTTGTAGCAGCCAGCCAATCAGATTGGAACTGGAGATTTCAGCCAGCTCATGCCTTTTATCTGTGCGGCACACATCAGATGGTCAATAAACGGGTTGTGGGTGGTCCGTAGCGACATCTGAGATCTGAGATTAGGTCTAGCTTGAAATCTGAAGTCAGAAACCACATCTTTCCTGACAGGGGGAAAAGCACATAGTCCACCTTCCCTTATAGTGCCACTGTGTTACAGTACACAATGCACTGTCTCCTATTGAAAAACAACCCCTGGCCCTCACTTCACATTGATTTTTATCAGCCTGCCGGCCCCATGATTGATCTGCCCTGCAAAAGCATCGATTTCCCCCACTCGGCCTCTTAGTTCTTCTGTCCGAGTCTACAAATGGACTGCAGACTATTGTTATAAATGGGGCCCAGGTCTCCTAACAAATGACAGCGCCACCAACTGTCTGTGCTGCATTGTTGCAGCGTAACTGTTGTATTTTATGGGTTAGTTAGGTTTCGTACCTGCTGGGTTTGTGAGACGGGCAAGTAGAGAACTGAGAGGATTAGAGGTGACTTTGGTGACTAACAGTGAACATATGTCAATAAACAGATGGACTGTACATATGTGTGTGATGCTAATGTTTAGCCTGTATAAAAATCAGAGTACTTCAAACTTGAAAAACCTAATGTGGAACTTATCATGATATATGGTCATATATGAAATTATAGTTTATACATATATGAATATATGTCAAATTCCACTTTTTTTTAGACATGTATTACAAAGTGTCTGTGATCACACTTAAAAAACATGTTACCACATGTTCCACGTGTAATTCAGTTTCCTGTAAGGGAGTGCAGGTTTAAACTACATTTTTGATGCATGTTTCTGCTTCATCTTTATTTCATCAGATTTTAGGGCTACGGTAGCAGATTTCCACTGAAAAACACTCAGATTTTCCAGCTCCTGTAGAACTCATACTGCTCTGGACTGAAAAGCATCAGTTTGATGCTCTGGACTGAAAAGCATCAGTTTGCTCTCCGTCGGTCGGCCGGTGATTGTCTGGTTTGATCAGTGGATGCTGGGAAACACTTAAGAAGGTTTCTTCATGTCTTTCACCTTCTGCTCTGTGAGCACAGCTTCAATGGATATTGGCATTCTTAATTTATTTTCTAGTTTAAAGTCCTGTATTTCCCACAATCCCTTTGGTGGCTGTTGTTGCACTTCATTCCTGCTTCACTCTTTTCAGTTTATTTTAGCTCTAGTTATCCATCTCAGACCTACAACAAACTACTGCAGAGTATTACTGTGGTGCAGAGATGGTGTCACATCACAATACTTCAGTGTTTTGATATATACTGAATTATGATATATGTGCTTATAGAACATAATACTGTACTATAATAATACTATATACTATATGATCCATACTATATACTATATTACATATATTTTGATATATACATGATATATGTGCTTCAATCATAATACCATAACTATAACTAAACCTAAACATAATATTATTATGCTTACATTTATCCAAGCCGCATGTGTCCCTTCATGCAACACGCTAAACATGCAAAATCACAGAACAGGAAATGGTTAAAACATTTGGTGAGCAAAGCAAACTAATAATCTACCCTTTGCTCACTCGTTCACAGCCAAACTAATGTTAAACACGTTCAGATGATGGTAAGTGTTTGCACATGCACAGATTTTGAACGTGCTATCACCGCCGGGCCGGATAATACCACATAATTACACAGCTTTGAATTAACAACAGACAGGACCGGACTGTGTTCTGTTCCAGCCTGGAGCCAAAACGCTTCATTCAGCTCTGCTTCTGCTCAGATCAGGCCCGGCTGTGTAATTACGGCCGTCTGTTCCACGGCCAACATTATTCTCGTGAATTATCTGCATTGTGTTTGTAGATGCACTCACTGCTTCTTTTTGATGGTCTTATTTAAACTGCGATTTGTCTTTTTTATTTTCTGTTTATGTTACGTCTGCGACCGTCCGGAAGGGAAACGAGCAGCCCGGCTGCAAGAACGTGTAGCAGGAATTTGGGAAAAACGATGTTGCGCTTTGAGAACTTGGATCAATTTTTCCTCCATGTTGAATGATTTTCCACCTTTGCCTGAAGCAACTGCCATGATGCTCCTGGTGAGATAAAAATTGCTTCTCTTGTCCTGTTGGGCGAACAGAAGATGAGTGTAATTCTGGTTGTCAAGATACTACAAATTCAGTAGTCGATACATCCAACCTGATCTCATGGAAAATAAAAATGTAACTATTATACGTAACTATTAAATATTTTGTATGAATTAGTATGATGTGAATGGCACAGAAGCGTATGATTATTGGAAAAAAACATGCATACAGGTCCAGACGTGATCTAACCGTCTGTGGGGTGAAACCAGATTAAAAACAAACAGAAGATTGTAGAAATTTATGCGAGAAATAATGTAAACTAAAGCTATTATTGACAATCTGCACTGTTTATTAGATATAATAAATGAATACTGATTTGAGGGCGTTGAGATTTGACTTAAAAGTAGCTGTTTTTGTAAATCTGAGTTAGTTTTTTGTTTGATTGTTGATTTTCCTGTCTGTTTACATTGACTTATTGTGTTGATTATGTGGACAAGCTGTTGCTTTGGCAGCTACCGACACAAATGCTAACCAGTAGTCCCAAGATGATTGGAGCTCCCCTGACAAGCGACTGCCATTTAGCCAATCAGGTCGCTGAAACGAAAGTCGCAACCCATAAATATTCATGAGCCATTTTGTTCATAGTTGTTTAAGCAGAATGATTAAACTTTCATGTCAAAAATGCTGGCGTGACTGAAGTTTCATTTTGAAGCTCTCGAAACATCTCACGATTGTATCCGTGGCAACGTGGCATTTAATACTGTGCCACACTTGTGAAGAGATGATAATGAGATTTATAACGTGCACCCCCCCACACATTTTGGCTCATTCATACATCCCTATGGATAAAAACTGATATAGTGCCTGGATCACACCAGCGAACGTGTTCATGAATGGAAGACGTTTCTGTGTCTCTTACCGCTGGTTTGAGTAATTAAGTATCTACAGATTTGTTTTCTGCTCTCTCACACAGCTAGCACCAGCCGACAGGAAGTTACAGCTGAGTGATACAGAACAGCGTGGGTGTTTTTAATGACCTGTGCCCAGCGGTGCTGAGATCTGACCTTATGTTGTGGAGTGTTACCGAGCTGTAGACTGATGGCTTTACACTTGATCAGATGTGTGGAAAACACCATCAGAAGTTTGAGTCCTTACAGAGACAAATAACTATTTCACGTTCTCTCACTGCTTTACTTTTAAAAATGTTAAATGGGTAACATATGGACAACCCCAATCATTGGGTTTAATTAACCTATAATTTTACTACTTTGCAGAGACAGTGCGGAGTGTGCAAATATGAAACATTTTAAACAATAGTAATATTTGACTATTTGGCTCATTAAGGTCAAAACTTCAGCTGTAGTCAAAAATCATAATTGATATCATCTTTGGTTTATTGGTCACATTGAAAATAGAAGATCGGATTGAGCGCATTGAATTGTGGGATAGCATCCCATGCAGTGTGTTCCAGTTGCATACTGCATACTTGGGCAAATGCAGTGTGTCATCAATGTATTTTGTGCATGCAAAAAATTCACATACTGGGCACAGCATGCACACTGCATACTGTATAATAAAAGTATGCTGTAGTATCAGGGAACATTCTTAGTTATTAAAATTAATTAAAAACATTTCTGCAGTAACGTTTGCATAGCCAGAATGCTGTTCTGAACAGACTCTCATGCACAAACATGTAAGGTTATTTAAGCTAAAAGTGCATTTGTTACTGCTCATCGTCATGGCGATTCGCAGTGAGTCATGACTCCAGCAGGCAAGCCTTGTTCGAACCTTCATCCTCGCTTATTAGTGTAGTAATGAAATTCATCACATGTAGCTTGTGGTTGTGCCTCATGAGTGCACATCTTCTGGAGCCGTGTGGCTGTATGAACAGAGGAAAGATGGGAAAATAATTGCACAAGCCACATGGTCAGAAGGACACAGCCAAGGCTAAATGGGTTTTTATTGTGGGGACCTTTTATAAATTGCCCATGCATTTGAGAGCAGGCGCATTTAATGCGACGCACACATGGCCAGAAGGAAATCATTAAAGCAGAGAGATGCTTGTTTTTAAAAGCACTTAACCACAGCACACACACACGTATTCAGTGTGGGGTGAAAGTAGCTAAAAGTGGCGACGCTAGCATGATTGCAAAAGCTCATTTTCTTAAGGAACTGTTGATTTTAAGGAATAACATGTGTGGGGCAAAAGGGGAGGAGCTTAAACATTTGTGGGGCCAAAAGGGGAGGAGCTTAAACAGGAAGTGTAGATGTAATCATTACTGAACATTTAACCACTATGGTGCCCCTTTACTTTACCTGAAGCGTTAATGGCACAAATTCATTAACATTTATGTTTATGCTTTATGTGCAGTACAGCACGTTCAAGCTATGCATTTGATCTGTGTGTGTTTCCTGGGAGTCGAACCCGCAACCTTTTGCGCTGCTAATGCAACTCTACCAGTTATAGAAGCTACAGAAACACCAACTCAACGTGAAGGTGAATTTTGAGAGATTCTACGGGACTCGGCTGATACAAACGAACATAAAGGCAAGAGATTACAGGTCAGCATAAATGTCATAGCCAGTGATGGGGTGGCGGCCATAAGCGCATTAGAGAGTTAATAAATCAGGGCCGGGCTGTGCCAGGAGCCGCTTCATGAGCACTGAGCTGATTATGTCCATTGAGTTTCAGTTTGGCTGCATCCATATCGATGGGCTGAATGAGAAAAACATTGACTGGCGACTTGATTTCGTTCTTGGCTGCTTTTATAGGCAGGTTTGCTCGTCCAATCACGACTGGTGAGATGCCAAAGGTGCCCACCAAAGCATCTGCGATCATTTCAACCCTGTTTTACATGTAACAGAACAGAATATGTAACAGAATGGTGAATTGTAAAGTTGTCTTGTAAAGATGAACAGAAGACACCTTTACAATTGTTCACAAGCAGGCAGGTGCAGTTTTGAAAATATAACTTAACACTTTTATTTTTACTTTGATAAATATTCCACTTGTAAAGTTTGTAAAGTAACTGTAAAGTCAAACAATTTTGGAATTACTTTATAAATTACTTTACTGTACTTTACTGCAGTAAAATCTGACCATTTCCACCCTCTGTTTGTAATCTGCATTAAACATTCACTGTTGTTGCTGCTTTATTCAAAACTTCAAAATAAATGCCCATTCCTTCCGAATGCTTTTGTTATGATACACTTTTTTTTTATTGAGAGTGCATAATTCTTTCAGGAGCAGCTGTGTTCTTTTGTGATGAACGCTAACAAGACTGAAAATCCAGACTAGCATTAGCTATGAATGTAAATGCTTTTTAAATCTGTATCCACGGGTAGCATATGCAACACGCCGAGCCATAAATATTACACAGTCCTCCGCAGATGAAACTTTGAATTGTAATTAGTTACTTGCAGGTTTGCTGTCAGATACAATCTAGTTTGTGACTGTCTAATCTTGCTGGTAACATGCTGTGATTGGCTCACAAACTATATATGCTGAACACACAGCATATGTTGTCCCTGCACAACATATATGTGCAGGGACAACATTTCTAAACATAACATTTCTCGTGATCGTTCCAACAATGACATCACTGTTACATCATAATTTGGAGTAAGTGGAGAACAAGTGATTTTTGCTCTGTAGTGTTTTTGGACTGCAGATAAAGTTTTGGGGTAAAACTTTTACGTGACTTTTGTCAAAAAATGGTGGATTCCTCAGATCAAAACACTGCACGTATTTGCACGAGGCTAGTGTGATGTTTGTTCACCAGCGTCGTCTGCAGAAGGTTACATTCAGTTTCTTATATGCAGTCTGGTACATACAGTCTGTGTTCAGCTAACTTGAGTGCTGAGAGATTTCTGTGCTTCATTAGAGCTTTTTCAATTATAAGAAAATATAAGGCTCATATTTCTGCTTTTAAATCATCAGACTTCTTCCAGTCTCAGCCTTCACTTTAACTGCATTAACGTTAATGAGTTTTTCATTCATTTTTTACATACTGAGGGGCATTTGAGATTTTTTTTTGTGGTAATATTGTACTACTAAATTTAATGTTGTATTTAACCTTCAGTATTTCTTTAATGATACAGTTTTATTTGAGGTTCTGAACCGGCATGTATAAAATGATGCTGACAGTATCTTTGCTAATGCCAATCCTGCTAACAGGGAACATTGTCAGAACGTTGTCTTATCTGTACATTTATCAAAAACGTTCTTGCAGTAACATTTATAGAACATTTCTTTAATGTTACATATCTGCATCAAAAATGCTATTCTTAAGTTGTTAGTGGAACGTTTTAAAAACATCTAAAAAATAAATTACAATAATAAAATCTATTTTACCCAATATACCCAATTGTTACAATTGTGTTTTCTTTCTGGTTATTAGCTTAGCAACATGCAAACATGGCGAACTGTTAAAACCTAAGATTAGTGTGTTGCACCGACTTGCTTACACAGAGGGAAGCTGTCTACGTAGGCAGCTCCCTAGGTTTTAGGACAGAGCCAATTTCTGGCTACGCTCATGTCGTTTGCAAAAGCGTTCTGTAAACGTAGCACGATTCAAGCAGACCGGCGGGGGGAGGAGCAATCAAACCGAAGTTTGGACTCGAGCAAATGAAGCAACTGTTAAAAGAACGTAGCATCTGTTCGTTAGCAAATGCATCAAAACTGAGCGGAAGGTTTCCAGGTTTATCATGAGCACCTAAAGCGACACTCGGCTCATTGTGAACATGCCGCGATTATCAGTGACAGCTGGGATGTGGCAGCTTGTGTGGATCAAGTGTCACTCTTATGATGGTGAACGCTGGTTCTGTCACCTCTGCTGTACCCAGCCCTCCCCCCCGCCGGTCTGTCACTCCCCCCGCAGTCACACGCCCCGACTGATGCCAGATCAGCTGAGTGCAGGAAGTCAATTCTGCTGTGTGAGTTGTGTGAGGATGTGGTGCATGGCCTGAATTTATTATATTTCATCTATATGTTATTATTAATCCGCAAAGGCATTCATTTTGGTGCATTGTTATATATTTACTATGGTTTTTTATTAATTATTATTATTCTAAAATATGATATATGGTGATGTTATCTGTTTCTGAAGGTCATGAGTTTGATTCTCAGGAAACACACGTACAGATAAAGTCTTGACTGCACTTTAAAAAGCGATTTATTTTGTCTGTATTTTTGTTCACTGGTTGAAAACTGATAAGAGCGTATGTAATAATTCTTGCATGACTTTATATTTTACATCAGCCAAACAGGAGCTTTGACCAAACATACACAATATACTGAACTGTCCCTTAAAACAAGTGTTGTAAAGCAACGTTCTTTAATAAAGAAGTTAAATGAATTCATCTAAGACACAGTCAATTCTCAGGGACTTCCTGTCTTTTATTGACGTTTTTTTAATGCTCAGGGTCTGAAGAGTTTTTCTTTTATAAGATGTATTTTTTTCTAGAGTTTGTGGCGTGACATTTTCTTCATCGCGGCAGTAACAGTTTATTATTTTTTCAAACCGCTTATTTAGACGATCAGCGCATGCAGAATAATTTTTCCAGATGTTTAATAACGAGGCAGTTTTGAAAAATAAACACACAAGATTTTTTGAACAGGAACTTCTGTGGAATCTTCTGAAGTCGTGGCTTCGGGCGGAGATCCTCGCGGGTTATAACTCGTATGACCTCACAATCGACAGAGCCAGGCGTTCAATTTTCCTCTTTTCAGCCCTTCAAATGATTTTTCCAACGTTCTGTCCAGGAACTTTGGATCCAGAGTGGCAGTTCCATGTCATACGTGTCGTACGTCAATGGAAACCGTGTATGTATGGACCTAAAGGTCAGAATAGATGGTCTTGTTTTTGCTTTCGTACCGTTCATGATGTTTAATCTGAGATGATGAGGAGGTGGTTGGTAAAGCTGTGATAGGATTTAGCTTGTCTCGTCTGCATGCAATCCAGACAAAGTCAGAGGTGAGAGAACTCAAGTTTGAATTCTCTGCATCCAGACTCTTTGCCTTTATGTCAATCACTTGTCACAGCAGAGGACAAAAACACAAGGTGCAGTTGAAATCAACTCACAGAGCGATTGAACTGATAATGTGTTGGACAAAATGTGAAAAATATGTCAATTCTATTTAAATTGTTTACTATAAGTAGCAATTTTCCCGGGCATTACTCTGAAGACTCTGAAGATTACAAGACTGTAGCAGAAGATCTAGTTTAGTTGTAATTTAGTTTATATACAGTTTATATAGTTTTTATCTACTAATCGTTTCAAACAGAACTCTGAAAACCTTGTAAACTTTGGCCAATCCAGTATTTAGTTCTGTGTGTCATTTGAGGCAGAGACTAAAAATTGACTAACGTTCATAAAACTGCTATTTTGAGACCAAAATGAAATAGAAAAACAGTTGCTTCTGAATTTCCAGGTTCTAGAGTATCAGACATTATGGCAGCCCTTGTGGCCACACGTGGATGTGATATAAAAGTCAGATGTTTACAGTCTGTGCTCTATAAAAGCGCTCAGTTGAAAAAGCTTAAGTTTCTACTGCTGAAAATCCCGTTTAGATACACAAGGTTAAGTTGGTTAAGTTGTTTTAGTGCGTAACCATTAACTGCAGTATAATGCTGGTTATTATCTCATAAGTTAAATGTGTTTATTTTTTATTTCAATTTTGTGTGAAAATATCTTGGTAGACTGATAAACGATTTGAGAAGAATGAGGAACGTTCAGTCGCCATATTGGATATAGAAGGTCAGGTTGAGCACGGTGCATTGTGGGAAATGGTGTTCAACACCGCATGCTCTGTTTGTCCTAGTGGAAATTAGCCAGTATTGAGCATATGTCAGTTTTGCTGTCGTTTACACTCTGCATCACACGATGGTGTGAATAATTTGTCACTGCTGCCAAAACGCACTTATTTTCATCAGCCTGATAGCTACCGAGTCTTAAGTGAAAAGTTTACTATTAGGATGCGTACAATAAATGCTGACAAAACCACCAGGTTTTTATTTGTGTATTTATTTAGGAAAATAAAGCCGTTTGATATCTGTCAACATCCTGTGGTGTCTGTCTTTCTGTCTATGTCTGTCCATCCATCCGTCCAACAGCTGTTATCTCCTCTACACATTTGCTCATGTAAAAATAGAAGCTGACAGTATGTTTATTTCTCATGTTTACTTTGTTAATAGTTAAATTAATCATCTGTTTGCACTAGTTGACTGGTATTAAAAATGGCTTTACACAAAAAGCTCATTATTATTGAGTGAGATTGTGTGCTGGAATGTGTAGACAAGCATGAATGTGGCATTAATCAATTACCCTCATTAGTTAAGCAGTTCATCTAATCACTTCCTTTACATTAGAAGTATTGAGTTTCTGTTTCATTGACAAGTTTCTGCAGAATTTAAATGACAAACATTCAACACATGATGCTGCTTGTGTGTTCAGACGTATGTAGTTTTAAATATATTTGTACGCTAAAAATATTTCCCACAATTCCACAAGTTTTCTTTGAAATCACTTTGGATAAGATCACCTGCTAAATGCATAAATAAAATGTGAAATTTTACCTATAAAAAAGGACAAATCGTGGCAGGCAAGTTTATGTAAACATGAAGTATTTTCATAGGGGCTAGACTCTTGCTCGGGCTAATGAATACATTAACCTTGCATAGATCTTCTCAAAACCTTTTTGCTCTTCTGCTAGCTACTGTTTGTTGTTCATCCGCGCACAGATAAAAATGACGGATGAAACGATCGCTCAGGTCATTATCCTCCTCGTTGCAGGGCAGACAAAATTAAAATTTGATTTGTGGAGGGGTCGTGTTTTGGCGTTTTGGCAGAGAGCCGGGTGTGAGAAATGTGCCCCAGCCTTCTGCTCTTAGACCGAGTCTGTTTACCCCGAACAAGAAGAATTAATTACCTCATTAATATTCCAAACTCGTACCTCCAAACACTTTCTGATGCCTACGACCCATCTCGGAGTTTGTTTCATGTTTGGCCCTTTGTCTTGCGATGAGATCTGACTTCAGGTCAGATTTATGGTGATTGCGATAATAGATGAAGCTACAGTTTTGAAAAAGTAAGCTGGTCGTAGATCAGCTTCTAGCCAGATGGTTTAGTTTGATAAATTCTCTTGTAATAATGACAGCGGTATACACAACTCATCCAGCAGTTTATTGCTGTTTGACCTTGAAGGATTTTTTTCTGCTTTGTATGGATTCCTAAAGGTATAATGTGCCATTTTTGCAGCCCTATAGCTTTCAGCAAATGGAGAAATAGTGATGGGCTGTGTTCAAAATAGCATAATACTATCCTATGAGTAGTATGGCAATTTGATGATGCAAATCATTTTAGCTAATGTGCAGTAGTATGCATACTATATACTGCAGAAATAGTATGAGTATGGTACAATAGTTTGATGTTGTATAAGCAGTCGTTTTAGCTGTCCTCCATCAAATGGGGCAGAACACAATATATAAAGGCCACAGTTACCGTGACAGTATTGAATTTAAGTCACTCCTAATCAACTTATGTGATGCTTCAACGAAGTTTTCAATTAGCGTTGCACACTGACATGTGACACTGTTGAAGAAAGAGATTAATATGAAGAGAACTGAGAAGTTTGTGTCTCTGCCTGTGGCTTGACTTACACTTAGAAGATCTGCACTGTGTGTTTAAGTTTCTCTCTATACCGCTGCTCTGCAGATCAATATAATAGCCAGTAATTGGATTAAAGTAAAGATACGATGTTCTAGCTTTTAAATGGGTTACTGCAGGTTCTCCGGTGCAGGAGGGTCCACAGCAATTCAGGAAGTATTGATGTAAAAGGCCCAAAATAATATACAGTACTGAGTTCTCAGCTATGATTATTAGCTCTGTTAATAAAACCTGTTAGGAACATGTCAGCCTCATTATTTTTTGCTTCCATTATCAAAAAGAATAATGAAAAAAATAGGTGCATAAAAAACTGACGCCATAAAGCCATAACATTTCTTGCATTTTATCTAAAGCGACTTACAGTGCATTTAAGAAATATAATTTTTTTATTACGTTTTCCCTGGAAATCAAACCCACAACGTTTGAGCTGCTCGCACAATGCTTTACAAACTGAGCTACAGAAACACTTACCAAGGTCGTGGTATTATAGTAATACAGTATTTTACTGTAGAAAAATATTTGTAAAATTTACTAGAAACCATCAGTCATTTTTCATCCTTAAAAGTAACATAAAAGAATGGCATGCATGCTGTACTGAAATGATCTGAGAATATGAATGCTTAGATGGTGTGTGTTTTGCTTTTGTATTGATTTCATGTGCGTTTATGCAGTTGGCAGACACATTTATCTGAAGCAACATGCAGTGTGTGTTTATCAGTTAGTGTGATCTCTGGAAATCGAACCCGTGACCTTGAAAATGCTCTCGGTTGGTTGCAGCTCTGCTGTTGAACTGAGCTACAGTTTCACTGAAAACTGGAGCGATGAACCTATAGCATCTATAGAAGACTCATATAATGTAATGCTTTATGTCTATTTAAGGTATTGCTTTATTATCTATATATGCTTTTTTGAAACAATAGAATTTGGCTCATATATAAAATGAGGACTTGTTAATAGTAAACGTTACATTAATGTCACTTTCCGGGTGTTTTTTAACTGATGAATAAGCTGAATGAAAAGATGACACAGGTCTCTCTCTCTCTCTCTCTCTCTCTCTCTCTCTCT
>JAZGTK010000784.1:31679-52663 GCA_036877625.1 Ambastaia sidthimunki
TCTCTCTCTCTCTCTCTCTCTCTCTCTCTCTCTCTCTCTCTCTCTCTCTCTCTCTCTCTCTCTCTCTCTCTCTCTCTCTCTCTCTCTCTCTCTCTCTCTCTAGCAGGAGGACGAGCTCAACACTGGCACCCTTCATGAGAAAGATCAATCAGAAATCCTCAAGTTCCTCACACAGAAGTACAAAAAGTTGCCATGGAAACCAGAGGTAGAAGCACAACGCTTGTCATTTTCTGTCTGTAATTCTGTGTTTGACAACGACTCATTATCAGTTTTTTGTTTGTGTGGGTTAATGAGAACTTCTCAAGGCCTTAGACAAACCTCCTCAACTAAACTCTTAATAAGCACGTGTCGGCTCTGCCGTCCAGATGTCATAATTTTATGCGCTGCTAATGGCTAAACATCGACTAGCTGGATTTTACAAGCGACTAATTATAATGCTATTCCAAGATTTCAGCCAATAAGGATTCAGAATTGGTCTAGATTAACATATCAGGTCCCTTGGATAGGTTACGCAAATAAGGATTAAATTAGAGTTTAGCGCTAATCTTGGATTTGTTGATCAAGGTTTTATTTTAATTGTGTTTCAGTGCTTAACTTAAAACAGATCTTAACAAATCGGTAATTAAATCTTGAACCTGTGATTAAAAGCTTCACATGTGATTAAATGTGATTGTCTGTCAAATGATGGATTTGCTGGTTTAATTAAAAGCAACAGTGTTACTCATTGTACTTCCTTTAAACCAAAATTAGCCTCTGCCATACAATACAAAACATCTTTTGTAATTAGTGTATGTGTCTGGTTTTACTCAAAAAGCAATAATGAGTTAATGGTTTACTTGTCTTACCCTTTAATTTTTCTTTTCTTGAGCATAAACCTCCTATATTGAGCAATATTTTGCTGAATGTTATGACATATTGACCCACCCCACATATCCAAACACACCCAACAGGGTTGTCCTAGCAACGCCATACAAAATGCTTTAAATGTTGGGTTAAACCAGTTTTGTCCATCAGTTTTGTAATGATTTCCAATATACGTGAACATGTTTTTCAGTGTTTGCTGTTCATATTTTCCATGAGCAGTTTTGTGATGGCACCGGCTTTGCCTCACAGCCTCAGATTCTCTCTTGTGTTAATTACTGAATGTTTAGGCCACAGTTGCTCATGAGTGACTGAATTGTGGAGCACCTCACCGGCTGTTATTTTTAGGTGTGGGCAGAGGTGACCGGCAGCCCCTGAGATCAGGCAAATGTTTACAGCCTCGCAGAACAAACAGACCGTAAGAATGAAGCTAAAGAAAATCAGGGATATTTAAAGAAAAGGTTTCTCTTTAGTCACCAAAGCAACATTTTATACACTGTTGCTGTAATTTTACTTGATAAAATTCTTATTCTGCCCTTTCAACTTAATTATCTCTTTTCATTTTTATTCTTATCATAAAAACACTGTTAGCGCTGCCCAATTAACATGGAACGTTCTCACAACATTGGCTAACGTTTTCCAAAAGATCTCTTAAAGTTTTTCAAAAACGTTCTTGCAGCAATCTTAGAATGTTTTTAACATTATATATTATATATATGAAAAAGTTTATTCTTAAGTAGTTAGTGGAACATTTTAAAAACATTACAGACATAAAAATGTTTGAATAATGTTCTTACAACCAAGCAACAACGTTAATACAATGTCTAAAACCTGGACCATTCTGAACTTCCTAGAACTTTAAAAATAAAATTTTTTGTTACTTGTTAGCTGGGTGGATAATTCCTTCAATGATGTGTTATGTTTTTTTCCACAGTATGTACAAACGAAAACTTTGTTTTGGTTTAAAGAAATAAACATAACCAAACATTTCTGTCACTTATTAAAGGGTCAATGCAAAACAGTTCAAAAGACAGTAAACATTTTACATAAGGTGCGTGTTAGTATGCAAGCAATTTCCTGAAGTTTTTAGGAAGTCTGTTCTGATTGGCCGCTTGCTCGACCAATGAGATGAATCATCTCTGGATGAGCAGGAAGTTTTCATGTGGAGAGCTGGAGGTGTCAGGCTACAGTAGGGTGAGCGGTTTGATGAAGGGTTAGCAGTAATGGGTGGCCCGGGCCATTAGCAGCACTGTTGACCAGACTGGCCTTGAATTCATGGCACTTTATAGATTAACTTTAATGGCAGTGGTCCGCGTGTCAGACAGATGACTTTGACCTTTGAACTCTCACACATTTGTCCTTTTTGTGAAATGAGCAACTTTTTCCCTCTGTGAGGACGATATCCGTTTTCCTCTTTGAGGAACTCTCTATCTCTCCTGGTTGTCACTAAATGACAGGAGCAGTTATTCGAAACCATTATGTGTTATTAGGGAGTCGAGAAAATTGTGTGCATCAACAACCTCCCATTGGGTTAATACAGTACAGACGCAAAGACCAGAGGAGACTGTGTGATATTTGTGTGTTGTCTATGGGGCTATTTACAGCTGGTCATTATAAGTGTCTCGATCAGATTGGTTGTAGTCTGACTGATTTTGACCAATGAAACAAGACGCAGAATGTTTATATCTCAAAAGATGCACAATTGCACCACACGTCATGTCTCTGCGGCCCGTCCCAGAGGATTGTGGGTAACGAGTGGTGCCACAGCTTGTCATTCTGAACGGTGGCAGATTGTTTGTCCATGTCATGCACAAACCTGCTTTTGTGAGACATAATTCTGCTGTTGTGCTTGGGACAGAAGATGCGTTTGGAGTGAAGGATGTCTCTGTGGTATTGAAGGGTTTAGATCAATGAAACTCCACGTTGCTGAGTGGGTTGAAGGTCATGTTCTTTTTTTAGACACATACTCGAAGGGATACATGTTTTGCTCTTAGAAACATAATAGGGTTATCGTGTTCTAGTGAATTTTTTTGTGCCTGGGACACAGAAAACATCTTTTCTGGCCCTGGACAGTTTGTATAAAGTCATTTTGTCAGAGCAGTGAGTGATCAGACTTCAAACACATTGGTGTTCTCAAAACAGGACGTTCACACTGAATGCAGTTTGCCCAAAAAGTTCTCATGCCAATTTTATTCACATTTCAACATTTATAATTGACTTAAACTATGTTTTTAGGTGCCGTTGAGGCAACACTAACAATGCAACATTTATTTCCTGTACAGCGCATGATTGTGTACAAAATCACAAAAGTATTCCAATGCTGGAATACAATTGATTGAAGTATTGAATGACATTGTTGAAGAAGGTTTTCGTTTTGATCTTCATTAAAATCCATGTCCAACAAAAACATATCAAATGCCAAAATATTGATAATTCTTCTGATCATTGTGCAATAAAATCACTTTAATGTTTTAATGCTAAAATGTCTCAGAGTGAAGCTGGTTCTGAGAAACATCATCTAACATCATTTTTGCAGATGCAACTGCAAGTCAAAGCACTGAAGAGACATGCAGAAGTAAGTTCTTAAAGCCGAGATTCTGCAGTTAAACCACTCGTGAGGTTTTGACAGCAGCGAATGATGAGTTCAGTCCAGGCAAGAGCAAAAGTACAAGCGCAAAATGTGTGTGTGTGTGTTTCAGCGTGTATCAGAGTAACCTTTCCAAAAGAGCAAATGTGCTAGTACGAGGAAGTGTGGCATTTCCCTGCAGATCTAACGGACACCAGTGTTCCAGGACTCCCATATCTGGAAAACAATTTTTGCAGTACTCTGTGTCACTCAAAAAATAAAGTAGATCTCTGTTAAAAACTCCAAGGATCCTGAAAGAGTCTCTTATAAACATTCCTGTAAATGTTACTAGACAGGATGCAAATGCAAAAGGAATTTGGATGTGGATCTGTGGATCTTCAAATGGAGTTTTGTGACTTGTCCATTAGCTTTCAGCCCACCTGTATGCTAGCTGACATCATAACTTGTTAGCATGCTTAAATCTTTCAGCAGATTCGAAACACATTTCAAATGTTACAATTTTTCTGTTAAAATGAACCAGAAATATCTAATCAGGTGCTGTCAGGTTAGCTAGCATGAAAGAAAGGCTGTTTGGCATAAACTACTAGTAATAATAAATATTGTTATTGAAATTATATACAGGAAATGCATAGAAATTACAGGGGATATATGTTACATGTAAATTATATACAGTTGTGGAATGAGGCCCAATTTCAAAAACATTGTATCTACATTGGAGGCGCTTTGATCCAAAGTGACTCACATTGCATTTAAACTATACAATTTATCAGCACATGTGTCCCCTGGGTTCAAACCCGCTGCTAACACAACGTTCTCTCAACCGAGCTACAGAAACGCATCTATCTAATGTTTTACATTAGTATTAAATGCATTTTCATAAGCCATGAATCATTTGTGTAAAGTACACAAGAGATATTATGTAAAAGCTTAAATTATATAAACCATTTTAAACCCTTGCCAGGAGAATAATTGAAACCTCGCCTCCAAAAATCTCTGTGGTTACATCTGAAAAGAATGGCACCATATGGAAAATACAGTGGGCCCCGTTTTAATGGTGTGTTTATTTATAGCAGGGAAGTCACATGGTTAATCTCTGTGGCCTAGTTTGTGGGCTGGTACGGAGAATAAAGCTCATATACCACAAATGAGAGACTAACTAAATCCAACAGGATACATAATAGAGCTTATAGTTATAAGGTTTGAGTCAAACCGAGGGCAGTTGTGTTCTGTGGTTGCACATGTATGTAAAAGCAATATCACTATTTCAGTATGTTGACATCCTTAATTTTACCCAACACAGATATTCAGGCCGGGTGTAGACGTCCCCAAGGGTGTGACACGTTCAAGACAGGATGGAAATAGACATGGCCTTAGATCACCATGGCCACTGCTTTCGCCAATGCTTTTAAAGGGGGCGTAATCCTACTTTATCCTGTTTTTCCTTGAATATTGTAAGTCATATTTTAATGTTAGTAAAGGTGACCCTTAAAATGGGAAAAACAACTACAATTTGAGTTACTAGTCCCTGAGTAAATGATGAAAAATGATTCTCATTTCTGGTTCAACTTACCCTTTAAATATGCTGTTTTGTCACTGTACCTTTAAAAGTATGTAAATGAGCCCCGATATGGTTGGTTAGCCTTTTCGTTTGGCTGTATTGTTGGCACTACCCCAGCCGCCCATGTCACAACTATGACATTTTCTTGGTTTTTGTGTTAAAATATCTGCATTGTACATCAGTGACCCAGTTCACCACCCAACTGTGATGGTCAGACCCATTCGTGCGTTAAACGTTTTGTTGGACACAAATGCAATGAAACTTTCTTCTGAGGAAAGTGAATTAATGTCTTTTTGGTGCCTCTGTGGTGAGGTGTCTTTATTGTATTTCAGTTGTGCGTGCAAACGTGGCACGTAGCAGTTTTGTGCCTGTGATCTCGTATTGATTGCATTTGAAGAATTCACAGAGGAAAAGAATCGGTTGCGAGCCAATAGCAAGAAATAAACAATAATTCCCAGTTCTCCCGTGTCTGATAGAATCTAATGTGTTCTGACAGACACCAAACAGCAGAAGTGAAATAAACTGGATTAAGTGTAGTCTGCTGTCTAATATGAATGTGTTGGATCTGTTTGTTGCCATTTTAAGGCAACGTTATTGCTTATAAAATCCAAAATGAATACTAGTGTTGCTTCCCGGGTCCCTTACTATCCATCCTAGATAGTATTGGAAATTAGAATTTGTGTCTCAAATCATAATATGTGACAATTTGTGTCCTTAAAGTACCCAGATGGTCTACTATTGTCAAGGAAGGTTGCAGATCCATGAACGCTCATAACAGCTAACATTACCCACAGTGCATTGTGAGAGGCTGGAGTATACATGGAGTATACATATATGTGTGTATATATAAATATATACCGTATATACAAATATATATACACAGTATATAATAGGAGAGTATGCATGTTCGGACATGGAGTAAAATTGAAAGTAAAACAGAAATACACACTAAATCAATGCTATAATAACCGTTTTAAAGCTTTAACAGAATTGGCGTAGTGTGTATTGTGCACGGTCACCGGTGCATTAGCATGCTAACTGATGCTAATCGTTTCCGACGTGCCCCGTTACGAGTGAAGGCCGTGAGCGCTGGATTAGAATCTCCAGCAGGCTGGAAAATGTTCTCATTCTCTCTCCTTTAACTTTGGGCTATAACACCTCCGATGTTTTGCAGTGTGTGTTTTGTTTTGACTCCGCAGACTTCAGATGCTCAGTTGAGCGCACGGACGACGGCATGTGCCAGAACACCAGTCATCTAAACTGTTGTCATGTTTTATTAATGCCCAGCTCTCTGCAGATCCAAATCAGCCCTGTTTCAGCAGTTCAGCCCATCTGAGGTCACACACTAGCGATCATTTGGGGATTAAGGCCTGGATCCGTTCTTCCGACGGATCGACACCAGTTTGTGACTCGGTCTTTGGTGTCATTCTGGTATAGACTGACACAAAAGTGGGAGAAAATGACTGCAGCTTTTTTAAAGGGTGTATTTTTAACCGAGGGCGCGCAGACTCCCTGCTGAAGAGACCAGCATGTTGTGTTTTGGAAGCTGGTCTCAGCATGGGCTGCTGGCGCTGTTGTTAAAGTGACTTTGAAACTGTAGCTTCCTGAAGTAAACCATCATTTTCACACTTTTTTTTTATACATAGGTAGCTACATAACAACCTGCTAACGGAAAGTAACTACAGTGAAGATGTATCTAAATAACATCTATTAAAACATAATTATATTAGAGAACTTAATTAGCATTTACCAGACGCTTTTAAGTTAATTCAAGTCATTCATTTAATCAGTACTGTAAATGTGTTCTCTGGAAATCAAACCCACAACCTTTGTGCTGCTAACGCAATGCTCTACCCATTAAGCTACAGGAACAATTTGTGTGTCATAATACGAGCAGTATTTGTCTGAAAGAAAAACAAAAGAGTATCTCAGTTTAGGGTGACAATTTCAATTGAAGTAAATATTCTTTTTCTTTTCTGTTTTTTTTCGTCTGTGTTTTTCTTCAGTTTAAAGGTGAAGCAAACCTTCACGTGTTTGAAGACTGGTGTGGCTCCTCGGTCGCTCAGCTCAGGAAAAACCTGCATTTTCCTCTTTACCCCCACGTGAGTATGAGGCTGAAGTTTTAGCGTCTGTTTTGAGGCTTTGCCAATGTTTCCAAAATTCTCTTAAGTTTGTCACAGTAATTTCAGAAGGTCCTGGACTGCTGCTCTGTCAAGCTCAAAACATCAGCAGATGTATCATGAATATCTGGACCAATGAGATTCTTCTGTGGGTGGGGCTACCTATGTTGACACTGCAAAAGTGGAAAAAGTGACTAACAAACTACTACTAGTGTTTAGTTAGTGTAAAAATTCAGATTAACATGGAAGACATAGTCAAGAGATAGCATAACACTTTATTCAGTTTACTTGTTTAATTTGAAAGACTAATTTGGTTTGGTTTGGTTTGGAAGCAAAGACTATTTGAAAATGAAGGTTTATTGTTAGTAAAAGTTTAATGTTACACTTATCAGTTTCATTTCTATGATTCATGAAATAACTGAATATCGTTAGGATTAAATTAGCAGAGGTCTGTGTGAAAGTTATATGGTAAATAGAAAGAGAGAATTGTGAAATATGAAATAATAATTATTTAAACACACAAGTTAAAGTGTCGTGTGTTTTGATTCTGGTCTCTGAAATAGGCTCTAATTATAAACTGTTTGGACATAATTGCACAAAAGGTGTGAATATGCATAAAATACATGCATGAGCCATCATTGAGTAATCATATTAGTTTGGATGATGGCTGTCTTAACAGTTATTCACAAGAAAACAGGAGTAAACAGGAAGAGGATAAAAACAGGAAGAAGACAGTCAACCGGAAAAATCTGTAGTGCTCTTTGTTTTGTTATAGTATATAAAAATAATAATTTATATAATAAAATACAGCCCATGTATAGCAGTAAAGAGATGATACATTTGCATATAGAGTCTATATATATTTGCAGAGTCTAGTAAGCATAGCTGAAAGTAAATATTAGTGCAAAATAAGGTAAATTAATGGTACAGGAAGTTGAGAAGAGCTTGTCAGTACATCTATAATAAAACACAGTGTAATCTGTGGGTTAGTTTATGATTTGGTGTGTATTTCAATCTTTTCACTGTGTGAGGGCTGAATGTTGTATTTTTGGACACTGAAAGGCTCTGAAGGTTGTAATTGGTGTGATTATTATACGCTTGTCTTTCATTCAGGTTTAATGTTCGTTCAGAAGTCGAACATTTGGTTCAGACCACCTACAAACACAGACCTTCAGTCGTTTGATCTTACCTACATTCTCCTCACCTTAAATCAAAAGCACATACAGCTGCATATTATATATACACACACACACTTATATATAATGGATGGCATATTTCATATACATGTGTGTGTTTGTGTGTTTTAAATATACACACATATATATACATACCAGCACATATACACACATGTATACACACATGTATACACATTTATACAGCTGAATCTCAACTTTCACACTTTTATCAGTTGTGTGTGTGTGTTTGTGTGTGTTTTGTGTGTGTGTGTGTGTGTGCTTATGTTGTTTTATATGTCTTTTATTTACATGTGTCTCTCCAGACGAGAACTACAGTGAAGAAATTAGCTGTGGCCCCTAAATGGAAGAATTATGGCCTGAGAATATTTGGATACATTCTGCCTTACAAAGATGGTAAATATTATTTATTACACTATTGTGTTAAAAGAATATTTTAAACTGTATTAAAATGTCTTCATGTGGGGAAATGTTTTAAAATGCAGCCTGTATTTAATTGAATTAAACAACTTAAAATTCACATTTAAACGTTTACTTCTATGGCATATTTCAGAAGCATATTTTCAGGTTTGATGACAGATGACAGATGACTGGGGGAGGAGCTATAATATAAGCGTCCCTGATGACATCATCGGAGGCGGGGCCATTTCCTTCATTATACTGAAAGATTACAAAGACATTTAATTGCACTAGTTGAATTACATGCACTAATAAATCACTCACAATAAAACCAGAAACTTGTTTTAAGAAAGTAAATAGGTTTCTGATTTAAATCTGGTTTTTGTGTGTGTACAGGAGACTTTCAGTTTGCTGTGTCTTCTGATGATAACTCAGAGTTCTGGTTGAGCTCAGATGAAAGTCCTCTTAACTCACGGCTGCTGGCCTACGTAGGAAAGGTAAGTTTGACCAAGATTGGGAGCGTCTTATTGGACACTTCACACACTTGCTTGTTCGATTTCTTCTATAACTTTGCAGTCTGCATCGTGTGTGTAAGCAGAGTTTCATTTATTATGCTCTAGGGGCAGCTTTCGTGGCTTAATTTTTACAGCCCCATATGTCTCCAAGTGCACAGTTTAATTTTAAAGGCTGTAAAAATGATACACTTCTACTGAAGTGTCTTTTATTACAGGTTTATTAGGATGTGGAGCATATGTGGCACTTTTTATTTCCTGTCGAAACAGGAAGTTCAAATTCGATTTCTTTGGCTGTGTTTAATATAGAATGCTACCACACTGCTACAGTATACAGTATTTATAGTGTGCACAGTAGGTTTATTTTCTGTGTGCGTGCAGATATTGTGTGGTCACAGTATCCAACATACAGTATACAGAGCACAGTGAGCAGAATACTGTATCCCACAATGCAATGTGGCTTAATTGTGTTTTCTCTCCAACAAACTTCAGTTCCATTTTGTGCCATCGGTGGGACAGAAATTGCCCACCTCTCCTTTACAGTAAAACAAACAGAGTATATTTTATAAGAACTGTACTTCGTTTTACAGGCTCAAGTGTGTAAATAACAATAAACAATTAACTTGGTCATTAAACGAGAGATTTCTAGAGTGTTCTCTTTAGATTCATGGAGTGTTATGGTGGCCAGTGGTGGCACTTGCCTCACACAGGGAACCCGCAGTGCTGGATTTCATTTATATATAATCCCCAGAGGTGTTTGTTCTTAGAAGTGTGGAGCTGTATGAGAGCATTGGCTTTGTAAAACACAATTAGCACCTCGGCCTGATATCTGTGAGCGTGTTTGGGGAATGTGTGGTTTACTAGAGTATCGATTACGTCTGGCTGAGAAAGGGCTCGACTCACCGAGGACTCGATATCCTGGCACAGAAACGCACGATCGATTGAAATGAAGAGGGGCTGAGGCGTCTCTTTGTCTGTGAGGAATCACAGCTTGTCCGGAATTCCGAATGACTTCCTGTGTTGGATCCTGACGGATCTTTTCCAGTCACCTGAAAATGGGGAAATCCACTCAAGAATGAAGAATCTTTTATTCTTTTAGAGAGTTTTTGTAGGCACTAAAGTTTGACTGTTGTGAAGAAATGTCTCATGGACGAACTCTATTTATGTGGCAAGCCAAAGCGAAGATGTGTTTCAATTTTGAGACGTCTACTTGACAAATAGAGAATGAAGTGGGAACAAAAAAGCTGACCCAAAAAAAACAGAAATTAGATAGCAATATCTCTCTTCACTATAATATCAGTGACTCCTGGTCCTTTACTTTCTTTTTGTCCCCATTCCATTTGTTGAAGACTTCAGGGTCGCAGAGAGACGAAATGAGTTTCTTCAGTGTAATTTTGTGTTTGGGAAAAGTTCACGTGGTTTAAAAAAAGTCTGGATTATATAAGGAGAAATGGACAGAAGAGTGACCTTAGTCATCTATCAAACAGAAGAACCAAATGTCTTCTCTTATAGATGAAAGTTATCAGGTTCTTGTAGCAGAGCTGTTGTCATGACAAACTGTGTTGATAATGTACCAGTGCTAACTGCTAACGTAAATCGCTTCAAAATAGCTTTTCAATATAATATAAGCTTATAATATAAAATACTAAAATGTAATATAATTAAAAAACTATATAAAAATACAAATAAAATATAAAAACTAAATAAATAGTATATCTTAAATGCTTTAGTAGTAATATTAGTGTGATTTATTTTACAAATTCTAGTCAGATTCACTGAGGCTTTGTTAGTCATCACTCAGCAAAATGTGTTTTTATGTGATCACTGCTTTTTAAAACTGCGTTTCCTCTGTTTTTTAATTTATATAAATAAGATTGTTTTTAGTTTCATTAGTTGCATGCTTTTAAACTCATTTAGACGTTCATTGAATTTATGAGTTAAAATGGCCCTTTTTAGCATCAACTATAGGTTCAACTTTTTCAAAACTGTAGTTTGCCCTGCTAGTAGCTTCTCCAATACTGCTAATTTATAACTAATTTCCAAATCCTTGTTTACGTTGTAAGAACACTAATATGAGCCGAGATCTGATGGCATTTATTTTTCCATTCAGTTTGTTGATGCTGAGTGTCTCACTTTATAAAGCGACTTCACCTTTAACCACACGACACACTCTTAGTTCCTGTTCGTTCTCTTTTCAGTCTGATGTTCTGTGGAGTTCCTGCAGACAGACGTGTCATCGGTATAAATAAAAATATTCTCTGTATTACAGCTGTAATGTGTTTTCTCGAAGCGCTTCAGTGGGGAAAACTTCAGTGGAACGACCGTGCGTGTCTCTCGTTGGGCTTATTTTTAACTCCTCTTGTCTTGTTTGATACATCTTTTCCTTAGCAAGTTTTCCCTAACAAGCTGTGATATTTATTATACTGAAGCAAACTTTTCACCGAATGTTTTCTTTCACCCTGGAGTGAAAGTTTTTCCCACAGTTTCCTTCGAGTGGAAATGTACTGTAGCTTTTGCCGCTGGACGTGACCGCACGACCGCACACACACACACACACACACACACAACGTATCTTTATTCTCAAACCCCCGCGAGAGTCGTGCTTAGCGACGGGGGTGATTAGCATTGGCCAAGTCAAAACGTGTGTGTTTATTCTGATGGCCGCGCGAGGTGTGTGTGCCTGTAAACACTTCTTTTTGAAAAACAAGGGCCATGTGTGTGAATTAGAGCTGTAGTGTGTGTGTGTGTGTGTGTGTGTGTGCGTGTTTACTTAACCATATATTAGAGACCAATTTGTTCCATAAGGTCAGCAAAGCCTGACTTAGTAAATATTGTTTTTTTATGGAAAAAAATGCAGAAGGTTTTCTTTTAGGGTTAAAGTGTGAGTTATGTACATAGCTGTTTACCCAAACAACTTACAATACACTCACAACAGTGAAATTGCCTTAAAGAAACGCGTGTAAGTGTGACGCTCAACGGTTCAGTTTTCCTGCACTGCCCCCTGTGGGGTTTGAACCTGCAGTCTTTGGTTTCCTGCACAGATGTTTAACCTGTAGGCCACACCACTTCCTAGAAGCATTATAGGTGCTCGACACGGCATGCCAATAAAGAATTTGCGAATGCAAACATGCATTGTGGAAGTTTATCAGATCTGGCACTCTCTTGAAAAGTTCAGAAGTGATACATTAAAAATGACATTAGATAACTAATGTTAAACTAAAGGTTAAGCTGATTATATTAGTTAATGTAGTTAATGGGTTTGTTGTGTGTTTCAGCTGGGGTCTGAGTGGACGGCACCCGGGGAGTTTACGAAGTTCAGATCCCAGACGTCCAAATCTGTGCAGTAAGTACATATGAATATTTTCTGCATTACATGCGACGCAGAACGCTGTTTATTGCGATGAAACTGAAAATCAGTGTTTGCAGTGACATGTTCTGTCATGTACAGCTTTTTCTAAACTTTCTAAACCAAAATGTTATAACTTACATTTACATATGATGAATATTTGTAGTGCTGCCTCTGCACAATATATTTTTAATAAAACTTTTCTCTTTCTCAAAACTTTTGTATTTTCTTACACAGTTTTCTCTTTTATGAAGTTTATGCTTTGGGACAGCACAGTTCAAATGGTTTTGTATGAAATTAAATTGTGTCCTCTGGTCATAATGTGCATTTTTTCATATATTTTCTGCTGTACGTTCCCATGAGCACTGAAATTTAAAACTGAACTTTATTTCAAGTTTAATGCAGTTGTTCTGTATAGTAGTTTAAACCTGAACACACACACACTTAAACTCACTGCAGACAACAGATTCATCATCCAAACAAAGACTTTGAGGGATTGTCAGTAATATTCTGTGTAACGTCTCCAAAGTCCATTGTGTCGCACTTCCTGTTTCATTGTCCAATCAAGCGTCTCCGTTCTCTCTTTGTAAACAAACCGCCCACACTCATGTCTATTGATTCAGTCATTTTACCCCTGATGGTGCTGATCGGGTGGTAATTAGAGGAAATTGCTGCCCTTTATCTGATGGGACATTTAATGATTTCCTTTCTGCGCTTCGCTCAAAGATCTGGCAACATTTGAGCCACAGGACGCGGTGATTTTAAATATCCTACTGAAGAATTTCAGCATTGTATTTCTGTTGTTTAACTATCGTTTCAACACGGCACTCCCCAGCCAACAGGGAACATTCTCTGAACGTTCTCTAAAGGTTCTCTCAGGTGACCAAAAACGTTCTTGCAGTAACATTAGTAGAATGTATTTCTAACATTATATACCATATCTCAAAAATGTTATTCTTAAGTAGTAAGTGGAACATTTTAAAAACGTTACAATATTAAGAAAAGGTTTAAATATCACTTTGAACTAACAGTAACGTTAACACAGCCGCTAGAAAACCCAGACGGTTTGAGCGTTCCCAAAACGTTCGAAAATAACGTTTTTAATGTTATTGCTACTTAATGTTCTCACAACCTAAAATTGCATTTAATGTATTAAAAAATACAGTGACAGTGAATTAGCACATTGTCTTTCTGTTGTTTCCCTAAAAGTGTTTAAATCCAACAAATGGTTTCAGTTCTTCACTAATGCATTAATAACAGCGTGAAACGTCTCTTTTGGAATCAGCAGTGGGCTTGTTTCCACAAGTGTGTCTGTCAGTGATATATATCCTTCTATCTTCAGTATGTTTAATAATGCATCAACTAATCTGCCCCATTTCGTCAACCTGAGTGTATAGTTAGTAACCGAGACAGCTTTTATGTCTCCGTCTGTGATGTAGGTCTATATATTTAGGATTTCTGTTTCACAGTTCATAAAAGTACCGGATACAGGGCTGTATATCTCGGCCGCAAGATTTCAGTTATTCTCTGAGGCAAATTTATGGCTTAAAAGTCACAGATTGTCAGAAGAATTGTTTTTTTTTAGTATCAACAATGTTTGAGGTATTTCTCTTAAAATGGACACAAATGACAGAGCTGTTGACGTGTAGTGAGTTAGGAGCTTGAAACAAAGCTCTTTTGAACGTGTTGGCACTATAAGTGACAAAACAATATTTTTGGCGCTTGTTTAGTGATGAACTACACCTGTGGTTGCTGTGCTGAGACACTTGAGGGAAACTGGCAAACACTAAAATCACTTTTGGAGCAGTTGGTTGAAGGTCATTGAAAAGAACTGTTGCAAAAAGTAAAGAATATTTCTTTCCAGATGCCGCTGGTTTTGGTGGTTAGTGATCTATACAACGAAGTTCTTACATATAAAGTGCAACATATGTATATTGTTAAATAATTGTATTAGATTTTTATTAGAAATTATGATCAATATGTTTTTTTTGTAATGAATGAAGCGAGTATAATCAAAATCATATTTCTCTTGAGATTTTTTCACAGAGCCTGTTGCAATGGATTGTGGGATTGCCTTCACGAGATTCATGATGCTGACTTTACCAAATGAAGGAATAATTATTCTTCCTACCTTTTAGAACGGCCTACATTTTAGGAATGTGCTTATAATATCTTAAAATGCTGTCTAGTTAGGGATCTCACTAGATTTTGGAACAAATCTGCAGTATCATTTCAGTAACACTGCTCAGAAATCTGAGTTTTATCCTAAACCAACAATGTTATTGTTATTCAATAATAACAAATACTACTGGCATCATGTAAGACTCAGAAATGATGTACTTTTGGGGTGTTATTTTTTTTCTATCACTGACTGGAGTTAATATAAATAGCAAAACAGGGATCGACAAACAAGAGTGATAAAAGACAAACATGTAGGCATTAAGACTTTTACAAAGTCTGTTTTTCATGATTACCGTGATCACAAATCAATGTGGTTATTGAGTTTGAGGGAGAGATAAAAACAGAGGCAATGATGGATATTGATTTGAAGTTAAGCACTTTGCTTTTAAAGTGGGATAGTCCATTGTGAGTCGTTTTTACTTGTACAAAGCATTGATTAGATAAGACATCTTATCCAACGCTGCATCAAGCCAGTACAAGAGACTTCTCAACATGCAGCCGTTCTGAGTGCCCTCGCCTGATTGAATCCAGTTCCTGCTTTTATTCTGAAGAGCTCCAGCCCGCTTGTAAATCGAAAAAAGTGATTATCACGACATCTTACTTTGCTGAAGAAAAATATTTATGTGCCATGTTCACAATACGACTGCTGTTTGTTTTCCATTATGTTTTCTGAGAAGCACTGAATCATGACTCTTAACAGTTTTTATTTTCAGAAGAGTCTTTAAAAATCCTCACTTGAGAAAACAGTTGAATGTTAACATGCTTGTTGTTTTTTTTATAGTTGCTTACTGAAGGATACTGCAGAATTGTTTATTTACGAGTCAATTTGTGTCCGTATTGTAGACGATTTTTAAACTTACAGCCCTTTCTTACGTCACAGTTTCAAGTCATCTCTTAACATTAGCACCCATTTTTTACATTCCAAGATGTTTTCTTGAAGGCCAGCAGGATACACGGAGCTGCGTTCCTCACCGTATCTGCGTACAACTGGAAACCTGAGCGTGATACCTCGAGCTCCAAGAGTTTCTCATCGAGAACTCATTTGATCCTTAATTAGTTTGCGTTCCTGCTTCCTTACAGGCTTGATCAACTCTAAAGTACTTTAGTGGGCAACCAAAACACCATCAAATTGATGATGAACATGAGACCTGAATGAAGATGCAGGTCTGAAGTCTCTGGTGGGCTTTCCATTAGATTAGTCCTGCTTATGCGATCACGTGAGGATGTGATGGGATGACAAATGCTGTGTGGGAAAGCCAGGTGGCCCTAATGCCTGTACAATGGAAAAACACCAGAGGGAGAATTCAGAGATGAGTTCTGTTGGACGTGAGTCATGCCTGGACGCTGCAACAGACCCGTGTCTGCGCTTTAACAGCAGGAAAAGAGAGACAGGATGTGACACAGAGTGCCATCATATCCAGGCATTTTAAACCAGGCCTCAGGCATTGTCACATTAGAAACAGAATATCGTGGAAATGGTGGCTGTTTCTCTTTGACTTTGGGTCAGTTAGAAACCACCCAGAAGACCTTAGTCACCACCCAGCAACACCCTAGTAACACCCCAGCGTTGTGGCCGAGAGTTTTGTGTAGCCAAGCACCACTCATGTTTCTCTTCGAATATATACAAACCTAATTTAATAACACTGTCAAAAGTGCATTTCTTGGTAAATCTACCCCTCCTGAAATAGCATTTTATAATTTCCTGAGCCGTCTCTCACTTATATAGCTGCCGCTTGTTAGTTTTAGCTCGGATTCTGAACTTTGTTCTCTCCCGAGACATCAGACTGACATCTACTGTGAAGTCTGTCTAGTAATGTGGCTGAGATCCCAGAAATGTAGCGTTTCACACTAATGTTGCCACAAATACACTGAGATTTTGTGAATCTTAATGATACCTCAGCTGCCTGAGATCTTGCAGAGTTCATTAATACGATGATGTCAATGTCAAGGGTTTTAACAGTGCAGGAAGGATTCTGGGTGAGTCACAATTGCCTGTTTTCTGTTGTGCCTTTGCTTAGACCATCTTAAAACGAAGTTTACTTGTGATGTAGTCGGTCACGTTTGCTAGTTGAAAGTTAGCTCACATCTGTGAAGAAAACAGGTGCATGTCAACATCTTTTGCAACATGTTGCGTCTCAGTGTTGCCACAAGGGGCGCTGTTGTGGGTAACAGTTTAGCTAAAATATAAAAAATGTTTCCAGCTCTAAAATGGCTTTTGTTTATTGGCTGACCTCACTAATCTCTGTTTTTAACCCCACCCCTCTAATTGTCTTATTCGTTAGTCCATCAATTGTTGATGGAAGAAAATCAAGTCACATCCTCTTTTTTTCATCAGTGATTATTACGTTTCACTCAGAAGTGTAAAAATATAGTAGAAATACAGTAAAAATATGGAAAAATTTGGTCTATTTGATTTTGCTGTTAGAACTGTGGCTGTACATCTGTGTGCTAAAAAAGGAGGAAATACTTCTACTGCACTCCAAATTATGGACAAGAGCAACAGCCCTCTTTTTGTGAGGAATCTGAAGTTAGATAGTTTTCCAGAGCAATGTTGTATCATCTATTTCAATGTTTCTCGCTCGTGTTTGATGTCGAAGCCGCAGCGTGGAACCTTTGGCTGTTTCGCTCCTGCGGTGAAATGTTTTGTGGGGGAAAAAAATTAAAGTAAAATGACTTGTGACAGATCTTGTTGGCACAAAGTGTGACGGTAATGGGGTTGTTAGATTCTCTCTCACATGCATCCTCGCGACCGCTCTAGACTCCAGAGTTACTGAGAGACTGAGTCAGAGTTTGCAATTAGCCAGACAATTAGGAGCTTGTTCTCGCTCCCTCGCTCGCTCTCGTTTAGACTGAGACGCTATTCATCATTCCTCTGACACGTGAATGAGCAAACACACACACACACACACATCTCTGGACACAGACCTACACAATGGCTTGGTCTCTAATGTCTGCCCCACAGTAACTTCAATGCCCGAGTTTGCTGCAGTCGTATTTTAAAGTGTATATTTCAAAGTATGTGTGTGTGAAATTAATTCATAAACAAATAATGCATTTTGGAAAATGTCATAATGTTTCTGTGAGGGTAGAATATAGAGATAGAATATACAGTTCTGTACTATATAAGTTATTATATCTATGGAATGTTCCCACAAAGCATAGAAAACTAGTGTGTGTGTGTGTGTTCTCAAATCAAACATGATGTCATAAAGTCTGTTGTCAAATGTTGAAATCAATAGTTGGATGTTACTGACATACTGACACATGTGACATATCAGAGCTCAGTTACTTTTCAGTTATTGCACAAATTGCAGAGTTGAATTAAAATCATTTGTTGTTGAGTAAGTTGTGATGAATGACGTTCAGGATAAAAATAAATCTTAAAATTATTTTTATCACAATGCATTCTGGGATTGTCTTGTTCACGAATGATACAGTCTCAAAAATCAACATCATTTTGCTGCCTATTGTTTTCAACAGCCTTTGCTTCAAGGCACGCCTGTGATGTTGCCCAGGTAGGCAGCTTGTTAGGTTTTGGAATGGAGCCGTAGTCTGTGGGGAATCCGTACAAAATGTACCACAGGCTAGTGTTTTGGCGAACCCATGGCAAACTTCTTTCACCCATTTGTTAAACCACAAATTAACTAGAAGTTTTCCTCAAATGAACAGTTTTGGCAAAGGACAGCGATTGCTTCTGTAGTGCAGGACTCAGAGGGAAGGCTGTATTCCTCTCACATTTTAAAGCTCTTTGGCATCCTGCCGGCACACCTGCTGTGATTGATTGTAGTGTGGGATATAAGACAGGCAGAGCGAATCAGATGCCGTGAAGTCGGGGAAATTGCACTGTCATTGACACCCCCTGACCATAATTCTCCACCCAGGAACCTGCGGCCATCTCGCGCTCTTGAGATTTTCACCTCCACCTGCTGAGAGGGTCTATTTTCTACTTTTACCTCAAAATTCCCCACACTTCCTGTTTTTATTATCTTCCCTCGCTCACTCAAGCGCCTCAGCCTCGATTCCTCCTTTTATTCGCTCGTCCGTTCCGTGTTGTTTCATCGTTTTAGATGTTTTAGCCGTCTAAACTGTTCTGTTTGTTGAGTCATCTCTTCATCCCTTTACCCACGTCTGTTCGCCCTCGTTCCGCTTGGTACGCCCAACGGACCAAACAAGACATTTGCATTAGCATCTGAGCTGAATTAGCGACACTCATGAATATGCATGAGCAAATTTACTCTTTAGGAACCTTGTGTTGCTAAATATTCTCCCTCAAATTGCCAGGGCAGCAGAAAACAAGTCTTAAATAATTAGCGTGTGTAAATAAAACATTCTGCCTCACCCCAGCGATTCTGAGGGTGTTTAAAGGCTGTTTTGTTCATGAGTAAATGGTTAACTGATGTTATATGATTTAAAAGTAACAAATCGAGTGAGTAATTATTGTAAAGGTTTCATCAAGGTTGTGATTGTGATGTAAGAGCAGAATTTACATTTATTCATTTGACAGACGCTTTTATCCAAAGCGACTTACAGTGAATTCAAGATATACATTTTTATCAGTACTTGTGTTCCCTGGGATCGAACCCACAACCTTTGCGCTGCTAATGCAATGCTCTACCAGTTACCCAGACAGACATATAGTATAGGCAAATCTCTTAATATATGAATTGACATGATACAGTACAATATAATACATTATACACTATATAGTGGTATGTTTGATATAGTACAGGATATGAGCTCGTATAGTGTAATACATTATTATAAAGTATATGATTGTTATTTAAGGTATCATACAATATAATACAGCAAGATATGATAAATATGATGCAATGTTATGATGTGATAATAAATGACATTTTAAAATATGTGATTATATATGATATAGTACAACAAGACGTTATGATTTTATATAAAATGATCAAATATGTTCTGTGTGTGTGTGTGTGTGACTTGATGTATTTTATACAGTAGTTATATAATAAGATATTATCTGATATGATACTGCAATATGAAATGTTATACTACAATGTTATGTACCTTATGATTTAATAAGATAATGATGAAAAATAAATGAAAAAGCAGGAGTTATTAAATCCATTAATTTCTATGTTCTTCTTCCTTCAGTCTCATGGTGTCCAGGCGATATTACTTTGAGATTCTGCACAAGCAGGACGAGAAGGGTTCAGATCACGTTGAAGTCGGGGTGAGTCTCATTTAAGCTGAAACTCCAGCTCGGAGCTCCGCAAGTGATTCTGTATTGATGTTTCACAGCATTAGACCGCAGGCCGTTTTTCCATTCACGTTCCGTGCGTTCCCTCTGAAACATACGCCGGCCTAAATTGTGTCCTATCCAATTCTTTACAATCCATTTTCTGCACTGGGAAAAACGTTTTTGTCTGCTTTGATAAATGTTATTATATGAGGCTTTTTAGTCTGCGAGCTATTCTGAAGATTGAAAAAAGTGAATATCTGAGGATTGAAAATAGAAGCTGAAGAAATAAATGTTGTGATCATATCTTTGCTTTGAGAACACACCATTCAAGCAGCCTGAAACAGATGTGAAGAAGCACTGAAAGGCCTGTTGGGTTTTTTTTAAGAGGTTGTACTGACTTATTGTGTATCTCAGTCCGTACACATTAAAGCTGCAATCCGCAACTTTTGCATCTCTGTCGCCATCTCTGTTTGAAACACAAAATTGCAGGTTTATGTGGTTTATATAAGCCAAACTGACATTTCTTGGGAAATTAGACCTGCCAGATCAAATTATAAAATATTATTATAGACTTATTGTAGTCTGTGTAGAAAGTAATTAAGGTAATTTTTTAAAAATGTAAAATAATTTAATTTGTTATGACGTATTTTTAATTTTAAACATTTAAACCGGAAGCGTGTCCTTCCTCGTCTGTCTGCCTCTCTCTTCCTCTCTTCTGATGTCTCTTTTCTTTAGCCGCCTTTTTTATTTCATCTCCACGTTATCCTGCATCACATCTCCTCACAGCTTGTTATCTCACATTCAGTGGCCCATCCACTCTCCCACACAAATGAAAAATCAAAGTCATATTCCTTCTACCGAGGAGGTCTGTGATACCTGGAGACAGCTAGCCGTTAGCATTCCCATTTATCTCAATGGGTGTTGCTTGGACTGCAAGTACAACATTTGAAATGTCATCTTTGCTTTTGCTATGATGATAACCGAGTGAATATTTAACAACTATGATGCTAATTTC